>PVJS01024860.1:0-28327 GCA_004027185.1 Glis glis
TGATCACCACCAACATCATCACTATAATCACCCCTGGCCCAGCATCAGCACCAACACAGTCACTACCCCTACAACCATTCCCACCAACACCACTGCCATTACTACCCGCACTACCAACACTGCCTCCACCATCACCACCGGCACCACTGGCCTCACCACCTGACTCCATGACTACTTCTCCTACTCTGCAATAATTAGACACTAACAACTTAATTATTGTTCGAAGGTATTTATTGCTCCTCATATTATGCATGTCTCTGAGAAACGCAAACAATTCCAGTTATCTACTGGGAGTTATACTAATAAATGTAAGTTTTGGGACAAAGAATACATTGTATTAGTACAGTAGAACCAAATGAATTCTCTCCTACCTCAGTGTACTGCTGAGTGACAAGCTCTGGAGTTGGCCCCAAGAACACATAAAAGTCCAGAATTCCCCCTGTGGTGCGGTATGTCAGGGCAGGTGTGGGCTGGAAAGTCACATCTGAAAATATAAGACAATGACATCCAAGAAAGTAAACTTCAAAGTGAAGTATAATCCCTAAATGCAAGCCCTCCCTCTCTTCCACTGTAGAGTATTAAGAATAGATATTCTGTCCTATACCCACACGAATTGAAGAAGTTAAGTGAAAATCTACAGGGTCCCATTCCTGGGTATTTTCCCATTACTACACCTCATGTCATTCTAATCCTTTAAAATTATTATTAAAAATTTTATTTAAGAATAGTTTAAGACTTACAAACAGCTGCAAAGAATGTTGAGAGATTCTGGGTGTGCTACATCAGCTTCACCCAAGGACAACATCTTATACAACCTTGTACACAGTCAAAACCAAGAAACTGACATTGATAAAATACTATTAATTCAGGTATGGGCCTTATTCAGATTACTTGTGTTTTGTCATACTTATTTTTATGCCAAACCCCTCATTTTCCATCCCTTCCCTATGTACCATACACATTTTCATCATACCCTGTTTCTCAAAGGGCTGTGACCAATAGTTTCAAATTGTATAGCTGTCTGCCACTAGCCTCTAGGATATTTGGGACTCACTTGGATTCCCCATCCTTCTTATGTGATTTTTACCAAAATAATAATTGGGTTAAATCTTGTTATCATATATTACTAAACTGAAATTTACATAAGAAAAAACTCCCCTAAACATGATAATTTTGAATGGAGGACACAGCTATGTCAAACACATTCTGAAGTTACTCAAGATCAATTGGTACACAGAAATAAAGGGAGTGCTGGCATCGCCCTACCCATGGCATTGCTGTTCAGCAGGAGAATCCCGTGGGCACTGCCATCCTCCTCCAGTCCCATGTAGTAGGGGTGGACGCCATAGGAATTCCTCTTGTACTGAGGGGTCATGAGCGAGAAGTGGGAAGAGGTTAGAAGACATTGTGCATAAGAAACTCAGTAAAATCTCTTTTCTAAGATGGGTCTAGTCTTCTCTGTGAAACAAGTTAAACATATAAAAACAAGAGCCGAGAACTGGTCCATTGTCTACAAGTACAAGGTGACAATCCAAGGGGAACCTGGGAACATGAAGTAAGAAGAGCCCAGGATGTGGGTAGAGGAAAGCAGAGGTGAAGGTTTCCAGTGCTCCGTTCTTACCCTTGGGGGCTGGTCCCTGGAAAACATGCCCCACGTGTGCCAGTTCAAGTCTCTCCGAAAGGCTGTGTGCTCAGTTTCCCCAAAGCCATAGAGGTACTTGGAGGGAAGGCGGGTGGAGATGCGGATGAACATGTCATTGAAGGTGAAGCCAAGGAGTTGAGAGTCCCAACTGCAACACAAAAAGGGGACATTTGGAAAATGAAATTACATTTACTACGGGATTCCAACAGCTCACTATTCAGACAGCTCACTTCAAGGAAAACAGAACCTTTGGATTTTCCCCCATCCTACTACCAGAACCCATTCATATCCTAAACATAAAACAACCTCCATTAGATTAAAATAATCACAGATGTCCTTGTTAAAATCCTATGTGTCGACCTTCATTCTTCTAGCTCCATCACTCCTTCTCTCCATTGCTCTCCTCTCAATACCAAGTTCAATTACTTCTCACCACCTCTGTGACTACCACTCCACACCAGCCCTACCTTCCATTCTTCCCCTTCAAGTCTCCATTTCATATAGGCATCCAGTGATGTTTTAATATTATTTTGCATGATATCTCTCCCAGTTTATATTCTTCAATGATTTTCCATGAAAATACTTTAGGAAGCCTTCAAGACTGCACCTGACATAAACCTACCTAACACCCAGCTTCAAGTCCCACCACTCATCTGCATCCTTCCTGCAATGGTCTTTTCTATTCCTTGACATGCCAAGTTGCCTCCTGTCTCATGGGCTATGCTCTTACTAGTCCCCCTGTAAGAAATGCTCTTTCCCTTCTCCCAGAGCTCCGCATGGTGGTTCCTTCTGCTCATGCTCTTGTTACTTCAAATGTCACCTCCCCAGAGAGACCCACTCTAAGCACAGTTTCAAAAGCAGTAACCTCCCCATAACTATTCATTCTGCTGCTAATTTTCCTACACAGCAGTTATCATGGTCTCAAATTCCCTTTTATATTGTCACGTAAATTATCTTTTTTAAGTCAGGCATTGTTGCCCACACCTGTAATCCCAGTACTTGGGAGGCTGAGACAGGAGGATCATAAGTTTGAGGATAGACTCAGCAACTCAGTGAAACTTTCAGAAACCTAGTGAGACCTTGTTTCAAAACAACAAATAAAAAGGGCTGCGAGTGTGGCTCAGAGGTAGAACACTCTGGGGTTCAACTAACAATACCCCCAAAAAATCATCTTTGTTATAATGATACCAGAGATTTCAAGTATTCATAATCACAGTACCTAGGACAACACCTAACACAGAGAAGACACCCCATAAATAGTTGTTGGGTGACTTCCCAGGTACGTGAATCTGCCACAGTAATATTCTCAGGGTGCCAAAAGCATCCCATAAGAACAGATCTGAAGGAACTTACTCATGGATCTGGAAATGGACAGTGTGATGCTTTGAGCTGGGGAATGTCCAAGGACAGTGGGCCTGGCAAGGAATGTATAAGAAACCAGCCATTCCAAATCAGACCAGAAGCCACTCACATGACAGTGCCTGTACTCTTGCGGCGAATTTCAATCCCAAATGGATTCTTCTTAATGAGGACATCATAGAGTCGGCTCTCAGGGGTGCTGGACGGGAAGGCAGGTATGTTCAGAGGGACTGGTACTTCATACCGATTGTTGCTGGGATCATAAATCTAGGCCAGAGGACATCAATTTTAAGTGAGGGTACAGAGAAATGAAATAAGTTCTGTTATTGTGTAATATAGAGGATGTTTATGTTCAACAATACAGTATCACTTAATTCAAAATAGAGAGGAAAGAGGATTTTGAATGTTCTCACAAGAAATGTTGGATAATTGCTTGATGGATAACCAATTTTTTCTGATTTGATCAATTAAGAATCAATAAATGTAGCAAACACCACAATATACACCATAAATATGTACAATTATGTGTTTAAAAATGCATTTTAGGCAATGATGGTACTCTTGAAATCTATATCCTTATGATCCGGTTATGGGTGATTTCATACCATGCCCTGTCCCGAAGCACAGCAAGCATTATAAGGTTAAAACAGACTGCTTCCTACTCTTTCCAGCCTGTTGTTTGGGCTTCTTCTGTCCTGAGCCTGCTGGGTTGGCATGGCAATGAAGATAAGATGAAGGCCAACACTAAGAAAGTTACAAACCTTAAAACTTAGAAGGCCAGGGGCCTGGGAAGAGGTGAAAAAAAAATTATCCTCTCACATAGATGCTGACAAAACGGGTCTATTGGCCTTCGAACTTATCAACCCAGATAAGGAAGATCAGATAGGACAAACCCTATTTAAGATCTGGGGGTCCAAGAAGGCGTCAGCACTCTGCTCCATTGAGTTCTCCTCGGAGGCGTGATGCTTCTCTCCCTCCCTTTCTTTCTCTCCTCCTCCTCTTTAATACATGCCACTGTTACTCTTGCTTTTACAATAAATCTTTTTGCCCTGCACTAAATTCCAACTGCTTGTCCTGGCTCTTTATTTCCTGGTCCATGATATGTATCTGGGCTAAGGAAAAGAACTCACAGTGACCACCAAAACTGTAACACTTAGCAAAACCTTGACACTGACAGAGTCTGGATGTTACATTTTTGTCTTCTTTAAACTCACGATACTTGGGAAATAATTAACATATCAAAGAACAGTGTCAGATTTAACATTTTCTGAGTATGTCATATTTCATTTTTAAGGCTTCTATTACTCTTCTACTTCTATTCTGTTATTAGAATCACATTCACTTTGACATTGGTGCTAACTTGAAATACCATCCTGTAATCAGTGTAGTTTATAAATGTAAACCTTTTTTTTATTTTGTGTGTGGGTACATCAGAGTGTGTAAATACATGAAAGTTTTTCAGAATTAAAAATCCCATCCCCAAAAAATGAACATTTTTTGATTAGAATAATCATAGATGTCCTTGCTGGAAAGGATATAGAAATTGATTCATTGAGAATCTACTGTATCCCTGCATGATTCTGTACTAGAGACTGAATATGGGATAGGAACTAAATAAGTCACATTATAATGAGAAGTGAAAGAGACAGGGTCACAACACTGGGGTGATGGGGACTAGGGCAGAACTATGTTGAAGTTCTAAGAGATTAGAGGCAAGAAGTTTAACACTGTTTCTGGGACACGGGGGGGATTCCATAAGAGAAATACAGGATGAGAATTAAAATCTTTGTTGCCATTAATCAACAACAGAAATGAGATCAAGTCAGACTTTCTGGCAAATAAAACACAGAAACAAATATATAGAAAGAGGCAAATATTTTGGAAAGAGCTACCATGTGGTCTAGGGGTAGAGTATGCGGGAGTTAAGGCTGGAAACCCAAGAAACTTCATTCCTTTGAACCCATTAGGAACCTACCACATGCTGATGCTATGGAGAGCATGCAAACATGAAGGGACACCCTCTCTATAAGGTGATGTAACAGAACTCAGCACATGTTGACATCAGACTGTGCAGAACCCTTTTAGGAAGATCACACTTTCCTGATCACTTTTGTTTACTCTCTCAACAAACATGTGAATGGTTGCCAGCCAGGAGCCTCTGTGTTAGATTTCAGAAACACCAAGTAGAAATGAGAAATCCCAGCCCTGAAGACACTGGCGGTTTAATAGAGAAATAGACATAATAACAGCAAGTCCATCCCTAGTCTTTAAGTGAAATTAAACCATGAAAGAAAAAGAGGTCACGGCACTTTATTAACTATTTTACAGACACCAAATTCAGTGCCACAACTGAATGGATGGTGTTATACTGCCTAAGCACAAACTTTTCAATGTTCCCCATTTCAGCTAGTGTCACCACCCTCTACCCACAGAAGCTAGACAGAAAGATGGTCATCCTTCTTCAAGCTTCCCTCCCCTCATCTTTACCTCCCATGATTACCAGATCCTGTGACTCCACCTTCTCAGTCTCAAGTATGCCCACTCCTCCCTGTATTCTTTCCTGTACTAGTTCAAGCTCAATCCCCATACTTAGCCCCCCCTCTTGTCTCTCTGTTTCTTGTCCTCCCAAAATTGTCCTAACAGTAAACATAATAACTTTTTCTAAATGCAAATTAGGACAGGTCTTCTAATGCAAATCAGGTTCTATAAATTTTATCTCATTTTACTTGGGATTCGTATGATGACCTGGTAGGCTGTAGCATGAAACTTAAAAGAGTAGTCTGATTTTAGGGTTCTATGACTTGACTCAGAAAAGGTAATGGAACTTATCAAATTATATGCATGTACCAATATGCCACAATGAAACCTACTCTCATGTATAATTATTATGCACCAACTAAAAAGGAAAGGTATATAACTTTCTTGATGTGGTTTTGAATGTGTGTTGCTAGTATTTTGTTTAGAAGTTTTGTGTCTAAGTTCATCAATGATATTGGTCTGTATTTTTTTTCCTTGAGCTTTCTTTATTCAGTTTTGGTATTAATGTGATACTGGCTTCATAGAATGTGTTTGGGAGAATCCTGCCTCTTTCTATTTCATGGAATAATTTGAGAAGTATTAGGATTACATATTCTATAAAGGTTTAATAAAATTTGACTGGAAATCCATCTGGACCTGGACTTTTCTTTGATGGTAATCTCTTTATTGCTACTTGAATCTCTTTGCTTGCTATAGGCCAGTTTAAATTTTCTATATCCTCTTGATTTATTTTAGGAAGGTTGCATGTATCTATAAAATTTTCAATTTCTTCTAGGTTTTCCATTTTGTTGTAGTATAGTTTTTAAAAATAGTTTCTGATGATCCTCTGGACTTACTGCCTATTTGTTCTTGACAAAGGGACCAAAAACATGTGTTGGAAAAAGGGTAGCCTTTTCAACAAATGGTGTTGTCAAAACTGGTTATCCATATGTAGAAAAATACACAACAGTCAACTCAAGATGGAGCAAAGACCTGGAAATTAGACCAGAGACTTTGCAGTTACTTGAAGAGGGCATAGGACCAATGCTCCAACATGTAAGCATGGGTAAAAACTTCCTAAATAAAATGCCAAAGGCAGAAGAAATAAAAGCAAGGATTAATATGTGGGATTGTATTAAACTGAAGAGCTTCTGTACAGCAAAGGAAACTAGAAAGAGAGCCAACAGAAAGGGAGAAGATCTTTGCCAGCTATTCCTCCAATAGAGGACTAATATCTAGAATATACAAAGAACACAAGAAACTCACCTGCAAAAAAGCAAATAACCCAATGAAAAAATGAGTAAATGAACTAAATAAGCACTTCACAAAAAAAGAAATGAAAATGGCCAAAATATATATATATATATATATATATATATGAAAAAATGTTCAACATCATTGCAATTAGAGAGATGTGAATCAAAACTACCTTGATATTTCACCTAAACCCAATTAGAATGGCAAGCATTAAAAACACAAACAATAATAAATGCTGATGAGGATGTGGAGAAGTAGAAACTCTGATAAATTGTTGGTGGGATTGCAAATTAGTTAAAACACTTTGGAAAACAGTGTGGAGGGTCCTCAGAAGAATGGGAATAAACCTACCATGTAACTCAGCTATGCCACTCCTGGGTATCTACCCAAAAGAATTGAAACCAGACTACCACAGTAATGCATTCATAGATATGTTTATAACAGCACAATTCAAAACTGCCAAAATATAGAATCAGCTGAGAAGTTCATCAACAGATAAATGGATGACAAAATTATAGGATATACGCACAGTGGAATTCTACTCAGCCATAAAGAAGAACAAAATTATGTCATTTGCAGGGAAATGGATGGAGCTGGAGAATAATATTCTAAGTGAGATAAGTCAATCACAAAAAGAAAACATCGGATGTTTTCTCTCATATGTGGAAGCTAGGGAGAAACTGGGACACAGGAGGGTCTCCAGACACAAGAGGAGAAACCTTAGTGGAGTGAAGGAGGGGACCTAAGTGAGGGAGGTGGGAGGGGTGAGGAAGACTTGAAGAGGGAAACACCTCGATGGACATGATGTACATGCACAAATACATCAATGCCAATCACAGTGCCATGCACAGGAAAGTGGGCAGGGAGAAGTGGGGTGGGAAATGGGAGAGGCTCACCGAGTGCTGTGTGCATGCATGCCTCTATCATCCTGAACTTCATCATGATGTAAGATTACAATGCACCAATTTTTAAAAGTCAGAAATTTAAAAAAAGGAAAGGAATTGAAAAGGGCCTTGTCAGTACCCAACACACAGACCGTGTTTACCTTGAACTGCAGCATTTCGTTCTTATGGAAGGTCACCTGCAGGTGCAGGGGGTTCACAGGTGTGGAGGGGAAGTTGTTGGCATAAAGAGAAGACTTCAAGGAGATGTCCGCGGTGGCCCCCTGTGAGTTATACTGCACATTGCTGACAGAGTACAGATCGTCGACAAAATAGCAAACAGGGATGTCAGATGAACTGGATTCCTGGAAAGTAATATCAAGAATATCATAAATTAACACAAAGTCCTAGAGTTATTAGAAAAATTTAGCAAAGGAAATTTATATGGAGATAAAACCACCACATTACTCATTCCCTTATATATCATTTGGTAGTGACAAAATCTAAATTCCTGATTTCCTAACAAAATAGTTATTAAAAACATCCAACTTCCCTTCCACCCACTCTTCACAGCCAGCTCAGGTTTCTTTGGAAGCCCTTGCATTCTAGGGATTTTGAGGAGGTACACAGGCATCAGTGCTGTGCTCATGAAACTGCAGGTTACATGTGGAGGATGTTAGTGGACATTAACAGGCTTGGCGTGGTTACCTCCCAGACGCAGCCACGGGCAAGGCAGTTTTCTTCAGAAGCACCAGTCTCATCAGGGTAACAGTCTATTTTTTCTTCATCTCTTATTTTTATGTTCCACTCCACTGTGTATGCTTCTCCCAGAGCAAGATCAATCTCTGTGATAGTGGCAACCTGCAGGAGTAGAGAAGTCACAAGGAAGTCATCCTCATGACAAAGGCCTGGAACTACTAGGAAGACAAATAGGCATCAAGCCAGACTCTCAACAGACTGTTGCTTACATGTAGAGAGCATGGTACAGGACTATTTAGTGGCAACAGGGCAAATGTCATTACTCTATCTTGTACATTACATTGTGGAAAGAATGAGGTCAAACAAAACCTGCTATGATCACCCCTCTTTATTCTGTCAGGAAGGCTCTCTTCTGCTCCTCCCGAATTCAGTTGACCTTCTTGCCCTCCACTCCCCAAATCAGTGTCTCCCACTGTTCTAGAGGAATCGAAAGAACATAGCAATATGAATCATATGGCTTGGGTTCTCATTCCCATTTTTCTTTGGAATTTTAAATGAATTCTTTCAATTATCTCAATCTGAGTTCCATCAGCTGCAAAATTGGTGAGTTAGAAAAATCATTACAATTCCTTCCATTTCTGACATCCCAGCCTCTTTATTTGTCCAAGCCAGGATAGTCAAAATATCTTGAACTCTCTTGAAGCCCACGGACCATGTAAAATATTTAACATTTTGCTCTATATTTGTTATATTTGATTCTTCTTTATATGGCACTCTCCATAGCTATCATCCTCATTTTTTTCTGAAGCACTGAGGTCACTTTTGTGTGTATGTACAGTGCTGGGGATTGAACCACCGGCTTCACACATGCTAGACAAGTGCTTTATTACTGAGCCACACTATGAGCCCAATAAGACCACTTTTGAAGTATTATAAGGATTAGCATATTTCTCCCAGTTTCTTAGTCTAAATCATCTGGAACTTCCCATTTTACTAATCCCACTCTCCATCCCACCTCCAAAAGGCCTAGATTCAAGGATTACTAATTATGAGAATTAAATGAAGTATGAATTTCTCATTTTGGCACCTAAGACCCTCCTAAATCTGACCCCTAGTTTCCTCCTGTCCAAGTTGAACTCCTTCCAGAAGTGAATCCAACCTATGCTAATTATCCAAGATTCACAGACTGATAATGTAGTGCTATTCTCTGCTCTTGAGTTGGGTTATTTTACTATCTCAACTTGGAAAGCTTTGCCAAGACCAATGCCCTTTCTGGGAAAGTGGTGCCATTTTCAATCAATGCAGCATAGTAGTATCTGTAAAAAGGTAAGTTCCATTTTTTCCGAGAGTGACTGTCCAAATGTTTCTTTCTTTCTTTTTTTTTTTTTTTTTTTTTTTTTGCAGTACCGGGGATTGAACCCAGGGGCGTTCTACCTCCGTGTTACACCCCCGGCCCTATTTTTTTATACTTTATTTTGAAACCGGGTCTCACGAAGTTGCGGAGGGCCTCACTAGGTAGAGAGAGAGAGAGAGAGACACAGAGAGAGAGACAGAGAGAGAGCTGAGGCTGGCCGCGAACCCGGATCCTCCAGCCTCCGCCTCCCAAAGTACTGGGATTACAAGCGTGCGCCACCACGCCCGGCCTCAAATGTTTCTTTCTTGATTGAAGGATCTGCCCTTTTCCCTTCCCCTTCTGAATCCTTTTTGTGGGAGGGAGTTTGTTGTGTGGGAAACAATTTTGAGCCTAGAAATTATTGGCTTAAAAATCTATAGCTTTCTTCTTGCTTTGATGGAAGGACATCAGAAAAAGTCATTGAGGGACGTGACTTTTGCTCTTGCTTTCTCTTGACAAAATATTTTTGTCAAGAATAGCAAACAATAATCTTGGCTTCTTGTTATGCTAGTTTTGAATTAGAGACACACTTGAAATGCTTTACTAAAAACAGTACACAACTCCATTGTTTTCTTTCAAAGAAAAACAAAACTTAAACTCTGTATACCTTTGCCAATAAAAGGGAGGCTTGAGATTTGTTTGAGGAGGTTGGCTGTCTTGCCTTCTCCCTTCTCACCCCTCAACTCAGAAACTTTGTCTTGAGAGAATTGAATCGAGTCGAGCTGGGACTCTTCTGGTCCACAGCTCAGAAGGAAAACTACAACATTGTTGTTGTTGTTGTTTTCCATTTTTTAACTTTTCCTAGCATAGGGGCTTGGAGACTGGAATGAAACACCCACTTTCAATCACAAGGAAAGGAAATATCTTAATTCTGACAGCTCGAGCCCATCAACAAATGCCAGCAACTGCCCACTTTCTAACCTTCCAGTTGAAGAAGGAAAAATGTCCAATTTGCTATCTTTGTGGATTTCCTATCACTTGCAGCTGATCCACCCCTAACAGATACACTATCCTCCAAGGCCCATTTCTAGCTTTGCCTTCCTCACAAAGCTTCGCTCAACTGGTCCAGTAAACGTGTAACATCAAATTAGAGAGATGCAAATATTGCCTGCATGTTGGTTTGGATTTGCTAAGCACCATTCATTAGTTTTGTGTGTATAAATTATGCATCATTTCCACCCAATTCAAACAATAAAAGAGTTGCTTTGGTCATGTTACTTAGCTTATAGGCAAACATGGATAGAACTTGTTTTCAAAAATGCATCCTTCAAATGGTTTGACTTTGCCATATACATGAACAGCTTTATACTATTTTATTTCTAACTTTGTAATGTATACATTCACAATGTGTGTTTTCAGGACAATATGTTATTATAGTAGAAGTCTAGAGTCACTTATTTCCCCAAATTTGTAAGGTCCCACATAACCATGCTGAGCCAGCAGATGCCATGCCAGGAGTACCTGTAGTACCAAGGGTCAAGATCACTTAGGTACAAAGTTTCCTCATAATGCCAAGGCATCAGAGGATCTGATTACAGGCTGCTCGGGATGGTCAGGTTTCACTCACGCTGAGACCATCTCCTCATTTTAGTTTCCTCTCCCAACCCTCCAATGTCCCCACCACAGGCCTCACACAGTGCCTTGGTCCTTCAGAAACCCAGGCAACTTCAGCACAAAGGGACACTGTGATGCCATGAAGAGTACTGGCGAGCCCCCTCAACAGAATGCATGCTTACCTTCAGGTTAGGATCATAAGTGACTCTGGGAGAAGCCTGAGTTAAGACACCATTGTGTCTCACTGTAACGTCGACTGGTTCTTCTATCCCAAAGATTTTAATCTCCTGAAATGCTAAATTGTTGGGGTCCCTGTAATTTGATTGTGAAATCTTCACGTCCAAGTAGTTCTGCAAAACAGTTAAGCACAGTAAAGCACCCAGGTGTGCCTGAAATGCACAGATTAATTCCCTAGTCACTGAAAGGGTTCATCGTAGACCAGATGCTCCCCTTGCTCTGAAAGCCTCCCAGCTTTCTCTACTCATAGAGTGCAAAGTAATGTTACTAATACTCTGATTACTAATACTAGAGACCCATGTCAAATATATATATGTTTTTTAAACAAACATGTATATGTGTTTTTATACAAACATATAAATATGTTTGACATTGGTTTTGACAGTACATACAATGTGTGTTTGTGTATGTGTTCTGATATATATACATGTATGTGTGTTTGTTTAGGACACACACACATAGACATGCATTATAGAAGATCATATTTAGAAACACTGCTTTGTTTCACTAATATTATTGGCTCATTTTGATAATGCAGATGCTACAATTATTGTGACTTAAGTCACATATGGAAATGTGTTCACCTATAGCCATTAACGCAAACAAAGTAACAAAAGCAACCTCACCCAAAGACAAGCATATATATACTAACAGTCAGACAAAAAGCCCACGCCTATGATTCATAAACGTAGGGTACTCACTTGGGTGGCAGTAAACTCACATAAAAGATAAACATTATTGGTCACAGTATCTGAAAGTGGAAGAAGGAAAAGTCAGATTGGCCTTCCCACCCCAGAAGAAACAAATCCATCTACCTCTCCTTAAAGCTAACTCTGTCTCAAATTGCAGCACTTCTTTATTTGTTGACGGAATATTTCATTATGTATATGTACCATGACTTCTTTATCCATTCATCTATCATTCCTCTCCCAACACTTAGGTTGTTTCTGTATCTTGGCTATTATGAATAATGCATCAATGAACATCAGAGTGAAGATGTAGTTTTGACATGCAGATTTTTTCGTTTTGTTTTTTATATAGACAGAAATGGGTTTTCTGGATCATTTAGGAGTTCCATTTTTAATATTTTGAGGAACACTATACTTTATTCCATAATAAATGTACCAATTACTTTCCACAGAGTGTACTTGTGTTTGTTCCAATTTTTCTATACCCTTGTCAACATTTGTTACTTCTTATCATTTTCAGAGTAAACATCCTAACAGCAGCTAAGGCGATGTTCCATTCTAATGTAGATTTGCATTTCTCAGCTGATTGGTGATATTCAGAAACTTTTCATATATCTGTTGACCAGTTGTATGTTTTCTTTGAAAAAAAAATCTGCTCAGATTCTTGGCCCATTTTAAAAATCATGTTATTTATTCTCTTAATACTGAAATGCAAGTTTTCCTAATAAATTCTTTATATAAATTTTCTTATCAGATATGGAATTTGCACATATTTTCTATAATTCTGTGGATTCTCTTTTTTATTTTGTTGATTGTTTCTTTTGCTGTGCAAAAGCTTTATAATTTCAGATGGTCCCAATTGTGTATTGTTTACTTCTGTGATCTGAACTTTGGGTGTCTTACCCAAAAGAAAACTGTCAAGACCAGTGACAAAGAACTTTTATGTTATGCTTTCTACTAGTATTTTTATGTTTCAACCCTCAACTTTATGTTTAATCCATTTTTCACAACAAATGTATGGAAATAGCTTCAGTGTCCATCAGCAGATGAATGAATAAAGAAATTGTGGTACATATATATACTTGAGTACTATTCAGCCATAAAAATATCTTGAAATTTGTGTGGAAATGGATGAATCTGCAGCTAACTATACTACTGAAATAACCTAGCTGGGTGTAGTGGCACACGACTATAATCCCAGTGCTTGGGAGTCTGGGACAGAAGGATTGCAGGTTCGAGACCAACTTCAGCAACTTAGGGAGACTCAGCAACTTAGCGAGATCCTGTTTCAAAACAAAATCTGAAAAAAGACCAATGGGTAGAACAGTGGTTGCCAGGGAAAGGGGAATGGGAGAAATGTGGCGATGCTGGTCAAAGGATACAAATGTTAAATTATGAGAACAAGTACTGGGAGCTCATGTACAGCATGCACGGTGCTGGATATGTTAAATAATTTGATTGTGGTAATCATTACACAACGTAAATGTATAAGTTGTTCACCTTCAATATGTTCAACCTTAGTTTTTTAAATACTTTTAAATAAAATAAATATGATAGCATTTTAAAAATATGATTTGAGAATAAGAAGATTATGAAAAGAGATTCTACCATTAAGCAACTAAATAGCGCTTCTCCTACCACACCCTTTAAAAGATTCATTTCCAATTATTTCCAAGGCATGTACCTCATATGAGTCCATTTCCTAAGCTACAGTGCCATGAATTGTTAGTACCAGAAGCAAAAGAAATGTGCGACAAAAACAGCTGGATGTGTGCACACTAGAAGAGTATATTCTAACCACCTCACTGATACGGATATGATGTTATGTAATCAATGTTGCTCCATACAAATTTTGGAGAAAGATATTTACATTACAGATGAATTATAGGGAGAGTCTTGAACTTCCATCATCCAGATGCCCAGTGTCAAGAAAATGAGAGCCTGTCACAGATGACTGGTCAATGGGAGAATTCTGAGAGATAGAGACCGGATTGATAACCTTCCAGGTGTGGGACTAATACACCAGAAGCAAAATTATTCTTCTCTCAAGAGACTTTTGCCACTATGCCTGGAGAGTTCCCACATACACACAGCTAAATGAATAGCCACTGTGAAAGGCCACCAATCAAAAACACAGGTATGTAAATAGCAACATTCTCAGAACAGTACTCACCTATACTTTGTCCATCGTCCCAGAAAAGTTCACCTGTGGCTTCGTTGTTCTCATCTAAGGCAATGATGAGGCCAAGAGGGTTCTGTCGACTGCGGGAAAAAAGAGGTATATAAGACACCAAGTCACAGGGCTCAAAGAATTTTGACAAAGGCTTCCATCGAGATTTAAATGGGAAAAGTTACTAGCAGTGGATGCCTCTGCTTTCCTTCAGGCATGAAGTCATAATTACCAGTTGCTTCGTTCTCAAGTAGCAATAACATCACAGGAGGCAGTATTTTAAGGATCACAATGGCTACAATAGTTCCAATAAAAGAAGTAGCTGCAACTGTTATTTAGGATTCAGATCACTAGAAGAGAAAGATCCTAGACAATAAAGGTTCAGCCAGGTCACTTGAGAGATGAAGCCTCCATGAGAAGAGGCAACTGCTGTGGGCTAGACGCGCTTTTCCCTGCCAGAGGACCATCTTAACTTGGAAAGTAAAAACAATCAGTTCTCTCTGTATAATGGCAACTTTTCTTGATTGATGATTTATTTTTAAAGAAAAATGAAGCAATCTAATTAAATGCTTTATAATTAAGAAGAGAAAACAACAGACAATACTCAGAGATAATGAAAGAGATGCATGCATGGAAAAAGGCAAAGAGGAAGGCATTTCATCGGGTATCTCCCCAATTAATCACTACTCTGGACTCTCTCCCAGGTCCTTCTCCTACCGAGCCCCTCACCGGCCCCATGTTACTTAGTGTGTTTGTTCACAGTTCAGCCTCCACAACACAAGTCAGGTTCCTTGATCAACCAAATCCCAGGCTTTTACTCAGAGCATGCACTGAGCTGTCACTGCTCAGCAATCGCAGAGATACAAAGATTAATAAAACCCAACTCTTGCCCTCTGTGTCCTTCCATGTTATAAGCGAGATTAGACACATTCACCAAATAATCAAAGCAGGAAATGAGAAGTGACACAAAAGTGGAGACTCTACAGGAGTCCAGAGTGGCACTTCCAGAAGATGGTGGACGGGATATTCTAGCAACTCACCCAGTGAAATAATATGTGATCCTAGGTAAATTGCAACACACTTTGCTATTTAAAAACATTGTTGTGCTTCCAAGAAAAAAAAAGAATATATCCTAGATTACAAAATCACAACAGAAAAACAAAACAGTGAGCTAAAACCACGAACAAACACTTTAGAATCCCCAGGGCAAAGGCCTACTAAGGCTAATCTGAGCCACTAAACCTGGTGGTCCAAGGAAGAGAGGCTGGACCTCCAATTTCCATGGCAAGTCAGGATCCTTGAAGAGAGGCAATAAGACATTAAGTTGGAAGCAGTCCAACTGGCTCCCAATCAGAGGGAAGGGAAAACACTTCTGGAGGAGGGACATCCCCATCTGGGTCCTTAAGATCACTACATCCGAAAACCAATACACCACTAAACACACAAGGTAATAAGTCAGCTGGAAATAGCAGAGATAACTCACCATAGATTCTCATTCCACTTAGGACTTTGGATAACAGAATTTTCAGCTAGAACATGAAACAACTATGATTGAAATATTTAATGATATTCATGAAGAAAGAGAACAACTACAAAGGAATAAAACCATATTTTAAAACATCCAGAAATTTGGAAGTGGCAACAGTCCCTCTGCTGGAGAGTTGGAGATTTCATGCAGAAAAAAATCTGAGTTTAACTTGGATCATTAGAAGAAAACAGGGAGTCCAGCATTGTGGCACAGTCCTATAATCCTAGGACTTAGGCGGCTGAGACAGGAGGATCACAGGTTCAAAGCCAGCCTCAGCAACTTAGAAAGACCCTATTTCCAAAATAAAATAAAATAGGGCCAGGGATATAGTGGCCAAAGGTAGAAGGACCCTGGGTTCCATCTAAAGTACCACAAAAAGAGAGAGAGATGGAGAGACAGAGGGAGGAAGGGAGGGAAGGAGGGAGGGGGGGAGGGAGGGAGGGAGGGAAAGAAAAGACAACAGGGCACCAGGTGTGAATTTAGCTCAGTGGTAAAGCACTGCCTGAGCATGCTGGAGGCCCTGGAAGAAAACAATTGGATTATAGCATATTTTCATATAAAGTATATACTTTGAAAAATTAAGATAGTAAAAGACGTTCAAAGAAAAAGACAGGTTTGAAGCCTCTAAAGAACAGCCACACTATGAAAACAAATAGCCAACTATTTCCAGGGACACGAAGATGTAAATGCACACCTCTTTAGTGCTGATGGAGTCTATACTTCAGGATTCAAAGAAGTATAAAGGAGAAATTAGCAACATGGAAAGACTTGAGGTTCTCAGGAGGAGAATTTTTTTAACTCACTTTTGAATCACAGAAAGAAATGGCTTGGTGGAAAAAAAGAAAGGTAGAGTTTATAGGAGGATGGACAGTGAATCCAAGCTAGACGTGACAATGAGCAGGCAAAGGCTTAGAAGCATGGATAGACGGTCAGGCCAAGACAGGAAAGGTGACTGGATGACTTGTACTGACCAGCACTGAACTTTCTGAACACATGAGACTTTCAGTGCTAAAAATGCAGCAGCTCTTGGCAAACAAGGAAGACTGACCATGCCAGTTGTCATTGTGTGTAGAGAAATCCAGAGGGTTTCAGGACAACTGGTATTTGATAAGAACTTTCAAAATCCATCTGCATGCAGCCTAGATTAACAGCATCTTGAGAAGAGGCAAGTGCAATGCAAGAACAGAGACAGTAAATCCCTACACACACAGCAGAACTCTTTTGCCCCACACACAGGATGCTTTAACATCTTTAGTTCCACAGATGGGGAACAGAAATGATCAGCATGAGGCAAGTTAAATCACAATCAAACAAATGACAATCAAAAAAAAAAAAACCCAAGTGAGGCTTGAGGAAGAGGGGACAATTGACACAAAAGAGTGAGTGAGCCAGTTTTCAAATGAAAGCCCCACCCATCATTCACCTCAAGTGTGTGTTCAGAGCAGGCTCCTGCAAGGGCAGGATGTGGCCCCCACGGACATGAAGATTTATGTGCTCCAGAGGGGCAGGCAAGTCCTTCCACTGCCCTCTTGCATTGATATCCACACCCTGTGGAAGAAGAAAAGAAGGTGATGAGGGAGAGGACACACCTCCCTGAAGCATGCTTGGAAGACATTTCATCTCCCTCTCTGACCTTGCCACCTGCTCCTCACCATTCAGCACACACCCGTCATTGCACTCTCTGGATTCCCCAGCTGCTGTGTGTATCTTGCTTTGCTGTTATAATGCCTTGTGATGGTCCCTTGGATTGGGGCGGGGACGGGGGTTCTATAGGACATAGAACCTGAGGTCCTGGCATGGATCACAGCCCACCCCCACTCCACAACCTGCTCCTAGCTAGAGGAGTGCTCTTCACTCACTTCTTGTTCTTTCTGATTTACTCTCCACAACGGCATGTCTAGACCTTCTCTTTCACCAAGAGTCTCCTGAGTCTCCATCTCCCTCACTGCCCCATCCCACCCCCACCAACTTCACTCCTCATCCACAGGAAAAATCAAAGGGACTTATTGACATGTCCTTATCTTCATTATAATACATCTGCCTTTGTGTTTGATATCTTTCTCTTGCCTCATGTGTGGAGGTGGTCTCTCACCTGAGTCAGACACCTCAAATCCTAAAAGACCATCTTTCCACACTTTATCAACTACAGCTTGATGTCTCAGTGTTGGCCCTACTGATATTTGGGGCAAGATAATTCTTTGCTGTGAGACTGGCCTGCACTATTTGATGTTTAACAGCCTCCTCAGTGCCTCAGTGACTACCCACTAGCTGCAAGTAGCGCCACTTCCTCCCCACTCCATTGATACCACAACAAATGTCTCCACACATTGCCAAATGTCCCCCTGCAGACAAAATGCCGCCATTTGAGGACTGTTACTTCAGAGAAAAGGACTCGTTATTAAACAAGTAAATAGATGTGTATGGCTGTGTTCCAATAAAATACTATTTACAAAAATAGGTGACAGCCATATTTATCTGAAGACTATTTTTTGCAGTTATATAGGAGCATTTAACCTGTACATGATACTGATGTTTGTAGTAACATTTACAAATGCATGTAACAATATTTGGTCTGTTCTTTCCCCATACCTCCTCTTTCCACCTCCTCCCTCCCCGGATCCATTTCCACTACTCTTCTGTCTCTCCTAATTTTCATAAGGTCTATTTTCTTTCCTATTCCCCCCCATCTTGCTTCTGTAGGCCATATTGTATCAATATGTATATTAGAATAAAAGGATAGATACCCATACCTTGTGAAGATTAATTAAGGAGGTATTTTTCATTAATCTCAACCATGTGATCTTCATTTTAATTAAACATCAAAATATTCTTATTCACTAAATGGCTCGCTATATCAACATTTGACTTTCTGCATGATTTCATAGACCTTTCCTACCTCAAATAAGCGATAATCTATTAACAAACTTGTGTAAAATCAGCCATTCCAGGTATCATTTCTTTGTTAGTCTTATTACTTTGTTTTCTTTAATGTGGGATGTAAAATTATTTAAACATACATTAATGTTTATGAAAGCAAGTTGAAATCCTTATTACAAGATGAAAACAATAGGAAATTTTTTACAGATTCCAACAGGTAGAATGCAGTAAAGTAGATTACAAACCTAACAAGGCTGAGGTTACTCAGAAACATTCAAGATGCCAAGCATGAAATGTTAAGGAGACCCTCATTTTCAATGTCATGCAAATGCAAGGTCATACTTACAATGCAATGCCACCTTAAATACTGTGCCCTAGGCTCCTCACTACCTTAAGCCTAGTCCAGGAAAATATTAGCTCCTCCTTACATATTGAACTCTATAGGATCAGGACCAATACTATGCTCGCGTAAAGAAAGTTTGCTGCTCTCTTCCCAGAAAGTCCTGGAGAGTAAAGCATATGCCAAAGTCCTAACATCTTGTCACAATACTGGCAAACAGAGCCACTGTGGGTTATTTCCTATCACTTCCTTGGCAGTGTCCTACCCCATTTGGAAGTGAGAAAACAGAGTCTACAAGGCTTAAAGTGACTTCTCAGGACCACACACCAGAAGGATTCCACAGCCAGCATTGGGCTTGAGGTCTCTCAGGTCTAAGGACTTTGTACTCTACCATTTCCCAGGCTGTATAAACATTCAGAAAATCTTACCGTGTAGTAATCATACCAGCGGGCTCCAGGGAAATATGCAGTGACATTTCTGACATTCTGAAATTAAACACAAATAAGGTGTAAGCGATGGATGCACTGATCTAGGACAGAGTAAACAATTTGCATAGGAGTGGGTTAACTGGAGCAATAAATAGCCTTGGACCCACTTGCTTCATCTCTCCAACCATCAGTAATGCTGGGAAAGCCTTCCTTCCCTTCCCCCTTCTCAAACAGGGGAACTTTCACCACCCAAAAATGAGGGGTTTCCATAAAGCCCTTTGGGAACCAGGACCCCAAGGACAAAATCACCATTGGCTTCTATAGGCTCCACATCCCCTCTCTGAAGAGACAAGCACCGGAGGCTGGACATGGAGCAGAAGACAATTTGGGGGGTTCAATAGGTTTTGAGGAGGGTTTGATTTTTGGTATTTTAATCAAAATCCTAAGTATCCACACAAATAGTAGGAAATGGCTCTTGCCACCTGAAGGACTTCTAGAAGGGACGGTTAGCCAACAGCAAAGGATAACACACAGTGCTGTGAGCAATTAGCCTGCAAAGTTTTGTTTAAACACAAGAGGATTGTAAAGAATATTTTACACATCACCTGCCATGGAACCCTCACAACTAACTTAAAAGATAAGTGATTATATCCACAAATATTTGATATGGTGTACTATTCTTCACGATTGAAAAATAATAGAATAGTTGTGTTGATGTTAATGAGGTAACCAAGACGAGAATAATGAAGTGATGGATTTCTGCTGTAAAAAAGAATGAATCAAAGGTGAAATAAGAAACCATGCATCTGGATTCCCAACAAAGCAGGCTTCTTCTCCCTGTCCTGTTTTCCCATCACATCTGGGTCCTGTACCCATCAGCGGCCTCCATACTCACAGCCTGCAGAACAGGGCTGACCAGTAGGGCAGGACCCAGAAGAAACTGTTCATCTATTTCCCAGGTCACTGGATCTGAAACAAACCTGGAAAGAAAAGGGAAGATGTCACAAACAGATCCCAAATAAGACTCAGCCAAGGCCCTGAAGGAACCACTCAAGTATGATCCAATCATAAAACCATCTGCACCTTATACCATCCTTAGACTTTCCCTAGTTTTTTTTTTTTTTTTTGCAGTACCGGGGATTGAACCCAGGGTCATTCTGCCTCCGACCTACACCCCCAGCCCTATTTTTTGTACTTTATTTTGAAACCGGGTCTCACGAAGTTGCGGAGGGCCTCACTGAGTAGCTGAGGCTGGCCACAAACCCAGATCCTCCGGTCTTCGCCTCCCAAGTACTGGGATTACAAGCTTGTACCACCACGCCCAGTGACTTTTCTTAGTTTGACCAAAGATTCTACTTTGGTCTCAATGGTGTTGTGGTTCTGAGGAAGAGATAAAAGCCTCCTAGTCGCATGCTCAGGAACAAACAGGTCCCCACATTCTATAGGTCATGAAGCTCAAACTTTGGGAATGGTTTAGATATCTTTTCTGCTAAAATATGTTTCAACATATTTTCCAACATATATCATATTGTTCCAACATAGCACATTTTACATGCAAGGATGGCCTTATCCCTAATATATCCTCCTGGAAAGCCTTCTTTTGTGACATGAACACCTTTTAGCTTGGGTCCACACAACCAAACTTCAACCAAAATTAAGGAGGTCTCTGCATGGCAAAATTTAAGAAAATTATGGTGTGTTGTACCATTTGAAAAAGAAATTCATTCAATAATTGTCATTTCATCAGAGACTAGGATAGCACAGTGCTAAAAGGCATTAATAAGTTATGACCCCTGCATGGAGAGCAAAGACCACTCTGGAGCCTGGGCTATGATGAGAAAATATATGCTGCATGACTGGAAGGAAATAAATGGAACTCCAAGCAATAGAGATGGTCCCACTGACTAATGGTGCCTTTAGCGGTGGTGATTTTCAATACAGCAGAGACCATATGTTTTGGAAGAATTTTTGTATCAACTGCCACCCTATGGATGAAAGGAATTACCCATCAGCCAATGGGATCCCAGCTAGACACTCACTCATGGAGAAGAGGCCTCACCACAGTGACGCCCTTGGCATGGGCCTTGTACATTAACGTGTAGAGATATGGCAGCAGGGTATATCTGGTCTCTATCACTCTTTTGGAAATATTCACAAAGGCAGCATCCCAGGACACAGGATCTTGTCTCTAAAGGAGAAAAACAGGGGTGTTCAGATCCCACCCTAGGGGACATAAGGAAGTCAAGAAAGCTTATTCCATATGGAGCACACACAGTTAAATAAAGTAAGTTATGGATGATACTCTGAGTGTATTTCTAATAGATGTGCAAAGGTCTCCAAGCCACCAAAGGAAAGCCACTGACATTTCCCCATGAGACATTGTTTTGGGATAAGTTTGCAGCAATTGTTCCTAAACAAAAACAATTATCTAAATCACACTGTGGAATATGATTCATTAAGAAGACAATTTAGTGATTTTGAAGATGTTCAGGGAATACACACAAGTGTGAGTTCAAAATGGAGGCTGCATTTCAAGTGACACAGAACACAGAGGTTCAACCTTGGTCTCCTCGGTGTTGTGGTTCCTGGAGAAGGGGTAGAAGGCTCCCAGTTGCATCCAGCGAGCACACATCTCATATTCAGCATCTCCAAAGAACCCACAGATATCTGCTCCCGTCTAAAACAAGTAAATGAAAAGACCCTGTCAGTGACTTCAAAAACAGGTCTCCTTCTTTGGTACTTAGGATAAATCCAAGGATACGTACATAGGAAATGCCGAAGAGGCTGAACTCCATCATGCCTGCAATGAGAAACATAGTGGTCAGGTGAGGCATTCCCACCTGTCTCCTCCTCCCTCCTTCCCCAGGGAGCCCAACTCCCTTCCCTGCCAGCAGAGGCCCCTGGAAAAACACACCGATGATGGATTTCTTCAGCTGGTCCCAGGCAGCCGTGTTGTCTCCCAGCCAGTGTCCTGCCCAGCGGCCAGAAGAGGGGAAGGTGGAGCGAGAGATGATCACCCCTCGCTCTCCTGTCACCTCCTGCACGGCTCTGTGGAGGGGACACAAAGGTGAATGGAGGACAGAGCAGGGGGAGAAAGGCTTCCCCTTCTAGAGCTCTTGAGCGTGGGCTATGGTGAGAAAATATTTGCTGCATGATTGGAAGGAAAAGATGTAAATCCAAGCAATAGAGTGGGTCCCCCTGACTGATGGTGACAATAATAGCAGTAGTGCCTGTAAATGGTGTATTATAAAGAACTTCACCATGTTGGAAACTCACAGGATTCTCCCAAAATAGCAAGAAATCACTGAATCTTGCTACTTATTTATTCAATAGTTGGTTTTCTATATTTGTGGAAAAAGAGTGAAATTCCTTTGTAAATTTTTACTTCTGATAATTTGTATTATTCATTGAGATCTCTAAGTGGGACAGCTAATTCAACTGAACACCATTGACTGTACAACAAGAATGGCAAAAATAAGATACCAATAGAGATGACACACTTTTGATGTAAAGGAAATTGTTGCCCAACCCTTTGATTTCCTTTCCTCTATTTTAATTATTGGTACATTGTAATTATTTTCATAGTAAGATTCACAGTGATGCATTCATATATGCACATATTATTTGGTGTGTTTCCCCCTTTCTCCCCTCTCCTCCCCTCCCTCCCCATGCATGCTAGTGAGATTGACAGCCATACATTAATGTATGAACATAACATTATTTGATCTGTTTCCTTCCCCAGGCCTCCTTTCTCCTATCCTCCATTATCCCCCAATTCTTTTCCACTACTTTATTAATCTCACTTCACATTGTCATGAGGTCCCTTTTCTTTCTTATTTTCACTCTAGCTTCCACATATGAGAGGAAACATGGACTCTTGATTTTCTGAGTGGCTGATGTCATTTAAAATGAGGTTTTAGTTCTATCCATTTACCTGCAAATGATGTGATTTTGTTCTTCTTGCTGGACAAGTAAAACTCCATTGTGTGTGTGTGTGTGCGTGTGTGTGTGTGTGTTTATAACATACCATATTTTCTTTATCCATCCCTCTGTTCCTTTTGCCTCTTATAACTAATGAAATTACAACACTAGCTGCATGGTGTAAGGGTCCCCATTTGAGTACCCTGACAAAACTATTCATTTATCCTTGATGGATCATGCCTTACAAATCTGCCCTCCAATTATAATCACAGGGCCTGGTTCCACACTCAAGGAGTACTTGCTTAATAAATAAGAGTTTCTATATGGTTGAAATTAAATGCTTCTTAACCCTTAGGCTGGGGAATGAGAGGAAAAGCAGGGAAGCTCCACCCATCACTGGCTGTCCCCACAGCTTGTGCCAAGTGGAAAAGAAAGACAAAGACTCACTCGTAGGTGGGTCTGGTCTGGGACCAGCCGTACAGGCTGTGCACATCATAGTGCCTCACGCGGGAGCCATCAGGCAGGATCTGCTCACCCTCCATGCACAGGGTCTTGCTGCTCAGGCCCTGGTATCTGGCTTCCAAATCTGAGGGCAAGATTTGCGAATGTGAAAAACAGCCGCGTTCGATGCTTTTAGTCCTTGACCTCTTTTGAAGAATCGAACTCTTTATTTTGAGGCTAACTTGACCTCAGCACGGATCCTCCCGTCTCCAGAATAATGACAGAGTGCTTGCTCTTCTCTGAGCTGCAATGACCTGCATGTACTTTCAACATAAGGTTCACTGAAGAAAACCACATTGTGGAGAAGAACACAGGATTATCAAACTCTGAACTACGTTTTAAACTTGTAAATTATTTCATGTAATTCATATAATTTCTGGAAGTAGATGAGGTTAACTGCCTCCACACGTTAGAATGCTAAGATCTGGTCCATCACATAATCTTGGAAGGTCACACCACTCTTAAAAGAAATTATTTCTGGAGTCAAGATATAAATGCAAGCACAACTCCAAATTCCACCAGAGCCATGACAAAAGGAAACCTCCACTTTACTTACTTTGGTCACAAAAGATATTCCTGTGGATTAATGAACTTAAACCTTGAAAACTAAGAAATATAAAACTGGTAAAAGCCTTTGGAGACATCACCACTGGTAACACTGGATCTTAAAAGTCCCTCGAGGGTTCATGTATTGAAGGCTTGTCCCTAACGTCACAAGAATGGGAAGTGATTGGATTTACAAGAACTCTAACATCATCAATAGAGTGCTCCATTGATGAATTCAGAGGTGAATGGTCTATTGGGAGATGATGGAAGGATTGGAGGGAAGAGCCAAGATGGAGGAAATAGGTCACTGGGGACATGCTCTTCAGCTCTATATTTGTCCCTGCCTTCTTTCTCAATCTCCGTCTTTCTTCCTCCTACATGCCATAAGGTGAACAGTGCCCTCCACCATAATGATTGGCCTTAACTCAGGTCCAGAATACTAGGGCCACCTGAGCATGGAGGAAAACGTTTAAACTGAGCCAAAATAAATCTCTGCTCCTTTACGATCTTTATATAAGATTTCTTGTGACAGTGATGGAAAGCAGACTAAAACTATTGCTTTCTGGACAAATTGAAAAGTTCACCTAAGGGCTACAATGTATTGCATACCCAAGTAGATTAAAGTACTTGATGTATTTTGATTCTGGGTCTCAATAAACTACAGCACTGAAGACACTGTGCCCTGAATGCGCAGGGTAATCCTCTGGCTGCTCGGCTCTGGCAAGGGCATATTCTTTCAAGCCATGGCTCTGCAGGTGGGGAGGCTAAGGGACCTTACGTGGCATGTAGGGAGGATCGTTCAGGGAAGCATCCCTGCAGCCAGAAGGAACAGCCCCATTCACGAAGCTAGATGGTTCATTCATATCCTAGAAAGGTGAAAGACAGATATATTTTACTTTTGATAATAATTACATCCTGCCAAGTCAGAGATGAGAAAGTATTAAATAAATTAGAATGTACCAATAATTTTTCTAAAAAATGATGTAAAAATTATTCAACATCCAGTAATCCCTGTAGATACTTGCTCAGGGAGGTTAGTCAAATCCTTGTGAGAACTGACTAGAAAGCTCAGTTAACCTCCACAGGATGACTGGCTAGAGGGTTAAAAAACATTCTGCTTCAGGGCAAGCAAAATTGCTAAGAATTCCTAGTAATGATCCCAGAGGTGTTAAGTAGGCTATAAACTGTGAGGGATATCAGGGCTGTTCCACTCCTGCTTAGAGGAAGTAGAGTCTGATACGTGCCTGTCTTTTTTGAATTATTATCCTCTTGACGAAAGGTCAGTTATCCATATGCTAAGACACACTAAGATAGACACACACACCTATCCACATGCACACAGACACATGCAAACACACTTACAATCCACATGCCATCAAACTTCAAGCTGTTCTCTGGATTCTGTGGATTGGTGTATAGTTCTTCAATCTCCCTCTTCCACCACGTGGCAGTTGAAGTACGGAAAAAGTCTGGGAAGGCCGCGTAAGCTCGGTATAGCTGTAAACACAAAGCACAGTGCATTTATCTCAAATGAATACATTAGAAAACAAACAGGGCCGGGCGTGGTGGCGCATGCTTGTAAACCCAGTACTTTGGGAGGCTGAGACCGGAGGATCTGGGTTCACATCCAGCCTCAGCTCTCTCTCTCTCTCTCTCTCTCTTTCTCTCTCTCTCTCTCTATCTCTCTATCTCTCTACTTAGTGAGGCCCTCCACAACTTCGTGAGACCCGGTTTCAAAATAAAGTATAAAAAATAGGGCCGGAGGTGTAGCGCAGAGGTAGAACGCCCCTGCGTTCAATCCCCGGTACCGCAAAAAAAAAAAAAAGAAAGAAAACAAAAAGGAATTTCTAAGAACAAAACTCATGCAAAGCCTTGTTACATCATGGGAGATAGGGATAGCTAGTCTGAACAGAGCCTACGTCATGTTCTTGGCATTCTTGCTTATTAGAAAAACAGTGATTAGAAAGTATATAAGCACAAACTACACACCTTCAGTATTTTTAAAAAGTCCACACACTGTTTTCTATTCATAACATCGTTAATGGGAACAATCATCACCTTGAACTCGCTATGTCATGTCTAAGGTGCCCGACCCTCAGCATTTCTCCTGCCAGTTCCTAAGCACTTCTCAGAGACAATGCAGGAGCCAGGGAGAGATTGAAGAGGGGAAGACCAGACATCTGACTTGCTGCGCCAGATTGGAAGAAGCGTAAGGTAAAGTGGAAGAACTCAAGGAGGAAGATGCAATCTCTTCTTCTTTTCATCGTGCCTCAGTCAATAAAAGCAATGTCTTTATCTTAAGATGAAAAGTGGATCCGACTCTGGCTCACATATGACACAACAAGTGACAGCCAAGGAAATGGGCTGCATGAGTTTCTTAGGGATGCATCCTGAGCAGAGGATGGGGCTAAGGCTTTCTGGATTAGTAAGGAGTCATGTACTTATTCAAGCAACCAATGCTTATTGACACTGGCTAAACTGAGGGCCAGAACCTGAATCTATTATGAATGAGAACCTGGTTCCAGGAGAGAACAATTGTTTAATAGTGGGGATTATGAGGTACAAGCAAAGTTGAAAGACCCAAGGAAGGATGAGAGTAGGGGGCATGATTTATATATATGAAGAAAGAGTGGAGGAGCTGTTCCATGAAAAAAAAAAAAGATGCACAGAATAAAATGCCAAATCCCTAAAAAAAAAGGTTGGAGATAAATCCAAAGCAAAAATTAAATGAAGAAGGATACTAATACACAAAAGAAAAAAAATGTTCCTCTTGAGGATTTCATCCAGTAAAAATTCCAAGGTCCTTTAGATTCTCACAGACTTGTATTTGAAATCACTCTTATGTCACCCATACCATGGACAAGTTATTTAAGCTCTCACATTCTTAAGTCCCAAGGGTAGTAATACCTACATCCCAAATCGAAGCAAAGTAGCAATGTATGCAAAGTGACTGGCACACAGGCTGAAAACCAGAACATATTTTCTGTTTTTCCCTTGCCTTGCCTATGAGCATGATAGGACCTGCTCAGTGCCCTCACTATAGCTGCTCCTTCCTGATAATCCTCACTTTACCCATTATCCACAAATGGCCTTTACCTCCACTTGACTGTCCCAGTCTAGAGAGCTGTTGACCACAATATCCGGGTAATCTGGCCAGACCTGCAGAGAGAAAAATGTTCAACACCAATGCCCTAGGAAATGTCTCTTAAACAGTCTCTCCTAACACCGTAAATCATGGTCCTACATATAATAATAATTGGATTATCATGTAGGGATGATCTAAAGAGACAAGGATTCCACAAAGTCCTCAACTATATCAACAAATATTGACTAAAAAGTAAACTACTGACCTCAGAGGCCAAATGGAAAATGCCAAAATCAACATGCACAATCACTAACAGTGATCTCTCTGAGGATGAGGATTAGGGGGTCAGTTCACACATCATACCTTTCCCCAGACAATGTCTTCACTATTTGGAAATTTGATAAAGACGTCATCTTCCACTCCCCGAGTGAAGGCAGGATACGGCTGGGTCTCGTTGCCAGAAATGGCTGGGTCCTGGAATCAAAGCACAAGTCAGGGGGGAACCCAAAGTCAAGAATGTCAAGCAGTAGAGAAAAGGAGAACTTGCTTAGACGGAGGTCTCTAGCTTCCACCTGACTCTAGAGTTGCTGGGAATCCCAGGAAGTACACTTCTCTTACTGCATTTTGATTTCTCTACTTGTAACATGGAAAGAAAGATAGGACAAGGTGTTCTCCCCACCAAGCCCACTCATTCTCCCACAGA
>PVJS01024861.1:0-28326 GCA_004027185.1 Glis glis
GGTGTGGTGGCCCACGCTTGTAATCCCAGTACTTGGGAGGCTGAGACAGGAGGATCGCAGGTTCTCGGCCAGCCTCAGCTATTTAGTGAGGCCCTCTGCAACTTAGTGAGACCTTGTTTCAAAATAAAGAATAAAAAAATAGGACTGGGGGTGTAGCTTGGAGGTAGAATGCCCCTGGGTTCAATTCCCTATACCGCAAAAAAAAAAAAAATTGCTAGACAGAAATATAAATGTTCTCTGCAATTAGATCTAAAAAACTATGTATGAAGGTTATTTTTAATTCTTTTATAGTCTCACATCATAATGTAATTCATAGTGATAGTGACATACATGCACACAACACTTGGTGAGCTTTCCCTCAGTCTCCTCCCCACTCCTTCCTTCCCCATATAGGATATTAAGATTGGCATTGGTATTCTCACATATGTACACAATGTCAACAGAAGTGTTTCCTTCATTAAATTTCCCTCTCCTCTGCCCCCACCCTCTTTTTAATGCAGCACTGGAAATCGAACCTGGGTCTTCCCACATGCTAAGTAAATGCTCTGCCACTTAGCTACATCCCCAGATCTTTAAAAATTTTTGTTTTGAGACAGAGTCTCACTAAATTGCCCAGGCTGGTCTCTAACTTGCAATACTCCTGCTTAGCATCCCAAGTAGCTGGGATTACAGGTGTGAGCCATCATGCCCAGCATGAAGAATTTTTTTTTTTATTGTGATCAATCATTAGTCACAAAAAAGGTCAACAAGAAATCTTAAGAATGGAATGGAGACATTTTCCATAGTTATGTAACAGATCCATCCATTAGATGGTAAGAAGGATTTGGAAACTAATGTTTAAGAACACTTTTCATATTATTTGTTATTTTAAAAAATCTGTGTAGTTATTCCGTACATAAATATTTAATTGTAAGGAGTTTTCATTCTGTATTAGCGTGAGGTAATTTGTTAGAGAGGAACAGGTAGATTAGATTGGCAAGACCAGAGGCAGGGATATGGGAAAGCTAAGCGCCCTGCAGAGCCTCACTTAGACCCCCTCCCTGTGGAAATGGGTGGAGACAAGCACACTTATTAAGGTGTGACTTGGAAAAGACAATTGAACACCCCAAAGAAAATATGCATGGGGAAGGAGGTGTCTAGAGGCAATATCAGACTCTCCACATGGAAAACTCCATACCCTTTTCTACTCCAGAAAGTAGCCAGTTCCAATCACTCTTTTCTGGAATGTCTTTCTTATAATGGCCTTCTTTACAGGGTACCTTTACTTCCCTAAGTAAACTTCTTATATTCCACACAAAGAAGCAAGAACCCAGGAGACATTACTAACATTAAAATTTCTGCTTTCTCAATAGTTTTGTTTCTACTGTCAAGTATCAAAAAAGATTTTTGCTTGCAGCCAAAATTATTTTATCAGTGTTTTGATGCAGGCTGCTGTTTTGACATTCATCCAACAGTAGCCTTTAATAGATATTTTTGAGTACCTTCTAGTTGTCATTTTTATGTCTCCAGAACATGTGATATTTCCAAAAAATGAACACAAGATCATTCCCCAGAAACTCAATCCACTTCTCTTGGAGCTTATATACATCTTGTTGAGACATCAAGAAACCTTTCCTGGAACTTAGTATTGTTACCCAGACACCATATGCAACCCATGATTAAGTCCTACCCCTTTTGCTACCTAAATCGTTCTTGGGTTCATCTACATTTTCTCTAATGCCAGTATAACGATGGCAGTTCAACTCTGGACAACTGCAATGTCTTCCTACTTGTTTGTTTTTGTTTTGTTTTGTTTTGTTTTATAACTATTGATTTTCTCTTATTTCCTACACCTTCTTTATATCCATATCCATAGATATGATAATTGTACTCTCTTGTTGCCCCTCTGAGTTCCAGAAGACCTTTCCCTTTTCTCATCAGAGGAATAAAAAAGTCTTAACAAGGCCCTCAGTGACCTTCTTGCTCTCCAGATTCATCTTCAATTTACTCACTACTTCAGGCTGTGCGCTTGAGAGATTTATTTTCCTAAGTTCCTTGAAATTTGCATACCCCTGTTAGTCATGATGGCATTAACTCCCATAGTCCCTTGTAACTTTCCTTCCTAATATATAATACATTTTAACATAATTATCTCTCATAGTTCTGTATTTCATACTGGAATATAAACTGAGGGTAGAAAGTGTGCATTTTTATCCAACAATGTTCTTAGTACATACCTCATTCATGGTATTTATTAAAAATTCAATATTTTTAATATTTGTTGTTGCTTAATGAAAAAAATCAGCACTTCTTATACCAGCGGTTCTTTTTTTAAATTGGAATTTAATTCACCTCCTTAATGTGAATTAAATTAAATTCAGTGATTTTTAGTATATTAGCAAAGTTTTTCCACTATCATCACTATCTAATTTCAGGGTTAGATACCCCCAAAAGATATATTAGTAATCACTCTCTGCTGTACCTTCACTCTAGCCCCTGAGAGCAATACTCTTCCTTCTCTATCTGTGGACTTGTCCATTTTGGAAATTTCACATAAAAAGAATAATACAGTATATGACTTTTCTATTTTTTTTCAATTAGCATCCAAGATGTTTTAAATGTTCACCCATGTTGTAGCACGTAGATATACTTCATTATTTTTGTGACTAAATAATATTTCATCTTATGGATATACCACATTTCATTTTTTTTCATCACTTGAACAATTTGAATGTTTTCAAATTTTGGCAATTGCTAATAATCTTGTTATGAAAAGTGTGTACAACTTTGCATACAAATATTTTAATTTCCTTTAGATACATATCTAGGAATAAAGTTTCTGGGTGTGTAAATTTTTAACTATTTGAGGAACTTACAAATTACTCTCCAAGGTATTGGCACCATTTTATGCTTCCACTAGCAGTGAGTGAGTGTTCCAGCTCTTCACATTCATGCCAACATCTTCATCTTTTTTACTTTAGCATCTCAAGCGGATATAAAGTGGTATCTCATTGTAATTTTGATTTGCATTTCCTTGAAAACTATTTATATTGAGCATCTTTCTGGGTTCCGTTGGCCACTTGTACATTTTCTTTGGAGAAATACCTGTTCAAATCCTTTATCAATTTTTTAATTTGGTAACTTTTTTTATTATTGTTGTAGCAATTCCTTATGCACATTCTCAAAAAAGGTTCCTTTCCAAATATATAATTTACAAATATTTTATTCCTACCTCTAAGAAAGGAAAACAATCTTTTCTATGGAATTTACAAGATCACATAGACACTGGCAGGCTTCCTTTTTATAACTGTAACTTAGGCATCCATTTTGTAACTTTTGTAAACATGTCTATATGTTCCACTCCCGGATGTACTGGTTTCATGTTTCTCCTTTTGTCACATCTGCCCAGTGAAAACTAGCCAATCAGATCACATTGTAAAAGCCATACTCCAGCCAATGGGGAATGGCATAGTGGCCTTTGCCTTAGAGAATAAAAAGCTGAGTGGACTGCCTGCCCAGTGTGCTTGCACCCTTCTGCACAGAAGTAAATTGCCTTGCCAAGTTACTTTTGGTTTCATGAAGTCTGTTTGCTTGTTTGTTTTGGCTTCCCTAAAATCCATTTCTAACATATCTATGAGTTTTCTTTTGTTCTTCATTTCTTTATTTGAGTTAGAATTACTATTAAGTGGCCTTTCATCTTAGCCTGAAGGATTCCCTTTAATATTTTTTGTAATATACATTTGCTAGTGGCAAGTTCTTTCCGTTTTTACTTATCTAGAATGTCTTAATTCTGTCTTCATTTTTGATGGACATTTTTGCTAGATATAGAATTCTCAGTTGATACTCTTCTTTCGGTACTTGAAATGTGTCATCCCACTGCTTTCCGGATTTCTATTTTCCTGATTAGAAAAAGGAACCATATTCTTAACTAGCTTGGTGGTTAGTTCTCCTTTAATGCCTGAAAGTTTACAAATCTTCCTAGCCTTTGTCAAGAGGTTCCCCCACTGATGGGCATGCCTTCAAAGCTGTAGGCATGTGGTTTACAATGCTGCCTTAACCTTCATTGTCTGCTTTCACAAATCCCCAAAGTCAGTCCGAGATGAGAACATGGGGCCTTCTCAGAACTTTCCTGGATATCTGCAACCATATGAATGAACTTGGCCTTCAAGATGCCCAGGAATAGGTAGAGATTTTCAAATACAAATATGAATATCTCATTTATTCTCAACCTTTCCTTTCAAGTTTCTGTTCAGCATCTTGTTGGGCTCTACTGCTATCACTGCCCCAGGCTTGTGTGATGTTAAACAATTGCTAGTGATTGTTTTTGACAGTTGCTCCTGGGGAAAGGCTGATTTCACTGGAAGAACACTGAATCAGGTCAAATAAAGGCAGGCTTTGAGATGAAAGTTTTCCAAGGAATTTGCAGAGAGGTGAAACATGACAGTTCTTTGAGAATGGTAGAATAGTGCTTTGAGGATGTTCCAAACCTGTTCAGCTATCTCCAGCGGCTGCTCAGCTGCTCATTGTCATCATACTTGGGAGCTATTCATTTACTTAAGTACTTTGGAGCTGGAAAAAGGGGAATGAATATAAGGCAGGTTAAGGTGCAGCTACAAGCACTATTTTAAACAATATTAAGCTGTTTTCTTGAATAATTGCTCCCTGGATTGTTGTATATCTAAGGTTAATTTCCAGAATTCTGAAAAAAATATTTTTTGCCAGTGTTCTCATTGTTTTTATGGAGGAGAGGGGTTTGGGAGATCTTGTGCATCTTTATTCTACAGTTCCCACTAGCATTACTCATTACAGTGGTTCTTAACCTATTTATTGATTCAATAACATTTTTGGAACTCAATAGATATACTTCTGATATGTCAAGTACTAAATTTTCTTACACATGCAAATAAATTACTGGCAAATAATGATATGATTATGTTAAGCATTTATTATGCCCTTACTGTGTGCCAGTCTTTGTTGAAGCACTTTTCATATATTTAATGAATGCTATTTTAGCAATTCTGTAATTTTCAAATTTATGTAACTGAGGTGCAAAGAAATTAAGCAACATAATGGAAGAAGTTTGGAAACTGGGGTATTCCAATAAATGCTTAGTGAATGAGTAAAACTCTAGGAAATTTATATAGAAGGTACTGGGTATTAGAGACCCCTGAAGCCTGCTAAGGGACAAAATATTAAGAAGTACAGAGTGCTGTTTGCCAAAGATTCTGTCACTTTTGCGTCATATTAAACATTAATAGAGCAGATGTATGATTTAAGAGATAACACTTTGTGTTATTATGTGCCAGGAATAAGGTTTTAGTGAGGACCTAATATGTGTCAAATAAAAAACATGTTATAGACATTAGCAATGATGAATAAAACAGACATGCTGATTAAAAATGCATAGCATATTATAGAACTTTGAAGGCCACTTTATATCAATGATAGAGTAAGAGTTTGAACTAAGGTAAATTTGATTTAACATGTCTTATTCTACTCTGCTGCATCTAAGATCCTCACCATTTGTTGAATTAATAATCACGTTAATAATGCCTATTACATTACAATTAAAGTGCACCCATGTCAACACTCATCTTTAGGAATAGATATGAAGTTGTATCAGGGCTGAAGGAAATCACTTGTATGCTTTTGATAAGTAAGATGGGGAGTAAAATTTTAAAGACTTTCTTAATTCCTCTAAATAGAAATTCTGTACCAGTAATAAGGTTAACTCATTTAACTATAATTTTAGAGAGAACCCAAGAAAACCTGGCCTGACTCAGTCAGCACCCTCACCACTTCCCACGCCATCTCTCACCCTTTAAAACTGCTTCAAACATAAAGAATTTAGCTTTGAAACCATACTGTTTCTCTTAATTTTTTACACTAATTTAGAGTGGCTACTACTGCTTCCATATTCTAATAGTTCTTAATGAAGCATGGGTAAACTGAGAAAGAACTGAATACCAACTTTTGCAAACTATAAATATTTTTTTAATTTAACAATTGCTTTTCCATTTATTTTATCATTTTATTTTCTTTGTTGCATTAGTATTACTTTTAAAGTAAAATTTAGCTGAGAAATAGTCTTAACGTACATTAAGTCCCTCAACTCTAACATTTTACTTATCATATTATATTAAGCTAATCACAATTCATTGCAGATACTTATGTTCCCTTGCACTATCCTTAGAAAATCTCAAACTTCAGAGGTTATGACATTTACATACAGGAAACATAGAGAATATTACAGTTAAGAAACTCTTCAAAAGCCGATCGCCTGCTCAGTTTCTACAGCACACTGAATTTGGATTTTATATATTATAGCCAGGAACAATGTAATAATGCTTAATATTTAAAAATGCTAGAACATTTTTCTTTGTTTTACCAAAAATGTCATTTATTTAATAATTTTTAATTTCACCAAAGTACTGATTTTAGGTATTGATATTTTTTAAATTAATGTGTTCAAAGAACTCTTGTTAGCTACTCCAGAGTATGAATATATGTTTCCTGCATACTGTGCTCTTTCATTTAAATTCCATTAGAAATGTATTAATAAATATATCTACAATTCTCTTTCATAGAAATAAATAAATTATTTTCAATTGCTTTGTAGCATAGGAACAATTATTCATAAGTGACATGAGACGTACTTTGTGAGCAGTTCTGTGTTTTGATAAATATTAAAGCCTACATTTATAGTAGTTAACAACTGTTTTTAGATTACTATTTTAATGACTTGGGATGGGTATTACCAAGATAACAACCGCATGAACTGAAAGATTTAATATTTGGTTTCATTACGAAGAGTGTAATGTTGAGCTCTGAAGTACTTTTGTTTCATCTCATTTCTTAACACAAGCCTAATTATGACATTACAGAATAAATTCGATCTCACACTGTTCATAACTATCTATGTGTAGCAAAGAGGTTTTATTAGGAAAATGTCACCATTTTCCTTGACTGTTACTGATTTAATAATCGAGTTAAACTGTGGCATCACAATAATCGTACAACACATAAAAAGCTTTGCCACTATAATAATTTTGATGTCTTAACGAATTAGTCTGTCATCCATGTCTCATATAGTACCATTATATTTCAATATGACTCCAGTTATACATTAGTAGAGTATATTTTACTGTAAGTAAATGTGGCTATAAAACTTATTATGTTAATGATTGAGATATCCAAGTTTTTTCCCATGGTTAGTCCCTTAATAGGGATTAATTGACTCATACTGTTGACTTCCAATAGGGTTAATAATGACCAGTGACATTAATAAATCACAATTTACATGCCAAGTGTGGCTTTTAAGTTTTCATAGGTATGATGTAGTAATATGGACCATGTCTGTGACTTAATCCTTTATAATTTGAGAACTGACAAACTCAACATTTGCCAGTGTAACCCTCTGTGGTTCCATTATTGTTGGGTTGGAAGATTTTGTCATTGATATTCTTTTCATTTGCACTAATAAATTAGTAATAAGTATGGAAATTGTATTATAACCTAGTTATATATCTCTGTAGGCATCGGTGTATTGAGATAATATGATAGTACTACATGCAATGCCTAAAACTAATTTCAAATATCATTTAAATATGCTTGTCAGTTTTTAAATATACTTGTGGGTGAAATGTACTGGAATTTTTTAAAGCTATTTCCCTGAATAAGTTTTAAATATTATGCAACATATTGACTTTTGCTCAGTTGCCTCAATATCTTTGTATCCCAGCTATTTCTATTGGTAAGACGATTATTTAGCTCATTATCCTCAAAAGCTATGTGGATTTTCACACAAAAAATATATTGTTGTTTACTTTTAATACTTTAATGCATAGTAAGTCAATTAGGAGTCTCTGAACCATGTATCTTTGCTAAAATTCTGATCTTATGATATATGATCCTTCCATCTAGGCTGACTACATTCATGAACACAGGTGATTTTCTTACTCATTATTTGTGGAATGATTTTTAAATAAATTTGATAACAATTTCATATGTAGACATAGAAGAAGAAAATCAAAACATTTGCCACTGAAGCATTTAAAAAGTGGCATTTTGTAAAAAATGTTTGTTAGGGATGTGACTGCATATATGTGTATGTTTTTAAATTTATTATATGTAAATTATTGAAGTGCTGTGATTTTATTTGAAGATGATTTCATTGAAATGTATCCTATAGAGAGGTATGTTATGCCAAAATCCTGTGAAGGGGGACTAAAATAGTGCAAGTAAATCTATTTACTTCCACAGATTTGTATTAATAACACGTGAACTATATTTTATTAAATACCTATTCTTGGGCCGGGCGTGGTGGCGCATGCTTGTAATCCCAGTACTTTGGGAGGTGGAGACCGGAGGATCCGGGTTCGCGGCCAGCCTCAGCTCTCTCTCTGTCTCTCTGTCTCTCTCTCTCCCTAGTGAGGCCCTCTGCAACTTCGTGAGACCTGGTTTCAAAATAAAGTATAAAAAAATAGGGCCGGGGGTGTAGCGCGGAGGTAGAACGCCCCTGCGTTCAATCCCCGGTACCACAAAAAAAAAAATATTAAATACCTATTCTTGTGTCAAAAGCATGTGCTCAGTGTATCTCTCTCTCTCTCTCTCTCTTTCCACATATATGCATATAGACACATACACTTATCTAAAAAATGTATCAGGAATTGTATCTTGTAATTGCTATAAAATTCCAACCCTATAGTATCTGTTGTTCTATAGTGTATCCCAATTTCACAAGTCATCTTATAAAAAGAATGCTGATAGGGATCTATTTATTTCTGTTATTTTTCGAAATATTTTGTTAGTTCTCTATGGAGGGGGAAGTTACTAAATGTTGACATAAAGAACTTGGGAGAAAAGCATTAGTGTTTAATGAAACATTGCTTAAGAATAATTACTAACCAAAAGATGACTAAGAATATATTTTTAATGGTAGGCTCGATTTTATCACTCATTCATTTGTCCATTTATTCACAAGATTTCTATTAAGTGTCTACAGATGCTATTTGTTGTGCTTGTTGCTGGAGAGAGAGGAAAGAGGTCTCTGCACTATAAGAACTCGGTCTATTAGGGCGTTGGACATGGAACAAATCATGACCCTGTATAATACTTATTTACAATTGTGATATGTTAGGAATGGGAAACAGAAGGCACTGTAAAACCATAGGAAAGGGAAATTTAACCACTCTGTGAGGAGGGCTCAGGAAAAGGCTTCCTAGAAAAAGTAACTTTTAAGCTGAGACTTGATGAATACTCATTCAAACAAGGAGAAAAAAGGGATGTGTGTTCTAGGACCCTCCTCTTCTACATATCAAGAAGAAGCACACAGCTGGGTGTGGTGGTGCATGCCTATAGTCCCAGTACTTGGAAGGCTGAGACAGGAGGATCATAGGTTAGAGGACAGCCTCAACAACTTAGTAAGGCCATCAACAATTTAGGGAGACCCTGCTTCAAAATAAAAAATAAAATGGAGCTGGGGGTGTAGCTCGGAGGTAAAACACCCCTGGGTTCAATCTCAAGTAACACAAAAAGAAAAAAAATGGATAGCATCTTAGAAATACAATAATTAGAACTATACTGTATGAATTGATATAAATTCAACACAAGATTTTGTAATAATTGTACACGAACATGAAGGAGCCCATGGCGCCATGAAATTTATTCATCTTTGAAATAACTGGATTCAAAGACTATCTTCAAAGAAACATATTTTCCATGAAAACACATATCCAATTGTGGGACAATAAATATGTATTACTCAACATTCAAAATTTAGAACTTCTTTACATGTTCCAAGCTTCATGACTCACATATACATCTGCTATTAAAACACATACACACAGACACACACACAACACACACTCCCTTCTCCACAGAAAGTCATTTCAGAGAGTAGGATGAACATTTGCAAACAAGCTATAAAACACAGGTTTAATTGCATTTTTATTGTGACCAGCCAAACTTCAGTATCCTTTTGTATAATAGGGAGTCAAATTTGATATTTGTTATGAATTTAGAAAATTGACATAAGTGATATAAATGGAAAGTTTTATCATTATTATTTTTTTCTGAATATTTTATGGATATTTGGATTTTTCTTATCTTTGATCAAATGCCTTCCCTTTATTGGAATGCTTTTAACATGTTCTCTTCTTTTCCTCCCCTAAAGGTCCAATTTAAATCCCATTACTTCTTTGAGGCTTTTTTCCTTCATAGAAGTTATTTATTTCTCCCACCTCTAATCTCCCTTAGCACTTACGAGTAATTTAGTGACTGGCATTTATTGACTTGTATGGTTATTTTAATGTGCATTTCAAAAAGCATCATATTTTGATGTTGAAATGGGAATTAAAGTTCATTTGGCCCACCAGATTTCAGAGGTTGAGCTTTCCTCTGAATCATTTCAACCCACTTGTCAAATACATTTTGCTTGAACAAGTCTCTGACAGATAGCTTGGTATCTTTTGATTAAGTATATTTTACTTCTTGACATCTCTTAGAGAAAATTCTTCAAATTGAGAATAAATATGTCAAATTGCATCCGTATTTAGCAGCTATTTCCTGATCCCCTCTATCATTGTATTCCTTTTTCCTGGGAAAGCAAGCTTTCAGGTACTTAGTCATGCTGATTTCACATTTGTAAAATATTCCAGAAGATATGTATTTGTTTGTGCATGTGTCTCATACATATTGTGTGTGTCTCTTATATATATTATATATATAAGATATATTTATATATTTTATATATTTTAAGATATATATTAAAATGGAACATTAAGAATTAAGTGTATATTTAAGATATATATTTAATATATATTTTAAGGTATATATTAAAATGGAACATTAAAATTAAGTGTATTATTCCGCTATAGAAATAACTGTCTTTTATGTATTATAATTTTGACATTATAGCCTAAAACTCCATTATATTTTAATAATCATATCGAAATGAGCTTTCTTTATATTAAAGTCCCATGTCAAATTCACATATGGTTCTACTAAATTATATATGCTAGTCATAGATTATTGCAATATCTTTTACATAATTTCTGTGATGCTAAATTATATCCTGTTACTTCAGATGGTAGGCAATAGATAGTAAATCAGAAAACCAGAAGAGAAAAGAATACATTTCCTTTTTAAAAACACAATTCAAGCCACATACAATGAGAAGCCTATTTGCTTTCTCATCTTAATTCCATGACATAATGGACTTTAGAGCAAATGGATGCTCATTAAACTTCCAGGGGAGAAATGATGGTAATGATCTGTTTTTATATATCTTTGTTCATATGCATGTGAATATATATATATATATATATATATATATGAAGATACATTTATCATAGTGATAATATTGAGAAATAATGACATGTATTAATTTATAAGAATTGTATAATCATAAAATTTCTTAAATTTTCTTCTGAAAATGATAAGGGGAATATGCCTATTTGTGTCACTAACAGAAACTGAAAGATTTCAGCATATTATAGAACCCTTAATGTTTCATCTTTCCAGGAAAATGGCACACTGTTATATTAATATAGCCAAGTCAACAGCATATAGACTTGACAGACCTCCTTCTTTCTAATGTCATGCTTCTTTTTCTGATGATAAATAGCACTGAAGCCTACCTTGTCATGTGTTCCAGCCATCTCTTATTTTTGAATTTTGTATTTTTTTTCAAATCAGAAAATAAAGAGGTTAAGAAAACCATAATGCCTTTTATCCTGTATAAACTTGAACGAATTGAATGCATTTGTGTTCTACTGGAAAACCACTCTCTCCTTTTATCCTGGTAGAGGGCTGGTTTAAATAACATAAGTAAACAATGATGTTTTCTGGGCTGGCGTATTCCCAGAGTTCTATATCATGCTCAGAACATAAGGATTAAGCCATATTTTGAAAGATAAACAATGTAGTTTTCTGCACTTTAAGAAAAAAGTTGAAAAATCACACCATTTCAGACAGTGGTATTACAGAAAACACAATCTGCTCTCGTTTCAAGAGAAAGGGATTTATAACAGAGTATTACAAAGCCACACATCAGAACCTGACCAAAGACATGGCTGCATCAGCCCTCATTAGCAAGACGTAGAATCAGAAAGCTAAGTATAGAGTTGGCAAATGAACACTCCCTCTGCCACTCTAGAATCACACACCTCTGTCACCATCTCTAGAGGCCAAGTGGACACTTTCTCCTCTGGGTCATATTTCATGAAGCTCCAAATTGAAGTCTTATGCTCAGGACTCTAGTCACAAGGGAAACTGAACATTGGATCTAAAAAGTCTTTCCAGCCTCCACAAAACAAAAGAAAATAAATATGCTAGAAGGGGATTGGAGAGAAAACTGAGCAAGAGGGTCTATATCATAAATTATATCAGACATGTATCCTTAAGTTTCCATGCTGACTGATATTGATAATAATGCTGCATATTAAGAAATATCTACCATAATTTAAGTCTGGATCATAAAAAAACTCGTGTTCATCACTCTGAAACTGATTTATTTTCAAGTCGCCATTGCTCCGTCTTCCCTTTAGTGGAATAGGAAGTAGGCCCAGGGTGGGTGGGGGAGCACCATTCTAGGTAGAAAGAAACAGCAGCAAATAATTGTACATGAAGGTGCAAAAGAAAAAAAAAAACGGCAGAGCAAATAAACCAATAGCACCAGAAAGGAGGGGCAAGCAGGAAATTAGAAGGTGAATTCAGAAGAGTTGTAGAGGAATAGATTATGCATTACCTTGTCATTGAAAGGAATTTGCCTTTTACTCTCTTTTTTTTTTTGGTGCATTGTAGTCTCACATTACAATGAGTATCAGTTTGGTGTTAACATACATGCACACAGCTCTTGGTGTCCCTCCCCCCCGCCTCTTCCCCACATGTAGCACTGAGAATGATGTTGGTATAATCTCATATAAGATAGAAAGCCCTTTGAGTTTTGAGCAAGGGAGGGTGGAAATCACTGGACTTTCTTTCTTTCCTTCTCTCTCTCTTCCTTCTTTCCTTCTTTCTTTCTTCAATCAAACCCAGTGGCATTCTACCTCCAAGCTATACCCCTGACCCTTTTTATTGTTTTATTTTGAAACAGGGTCTCACTAAATTGCTGAAAGTCTCACAAAACTGCTGAGGCTAGCCTCAAACCTGTGATCTTCCTGTCTCAGTCTCTCAAGTTCTGGGCTTATAGTCATGCACCATATGTTGAGAACAGATTGCAGGGAATGAGTCCAGGGCAAAACAAGGCAACTAGGAGCAGACTATTGCAGAAATCTGGGAGAGATTACCATGGGATACATCAGGCTGGTATCAATGAAAGTGGTAAGAAGTGACTGGATTCTTGATATATCCTAAAGTTAGAGACAATAGAATTTGCTGACAAACTAGTTGTAAGGTGTAAGAAAAACAGAGATTTTCAAGGTTTTTGAGTAATTGGAAGATTTTATTGCTGTTAATTGAGATGGAGATTTTTGTGTGTGTATGTGTGGTACTGGGGGTAGAACTCAGGGGCCTCCAACCTCTGGGCTATACCCCCAGCCCTATTTTATTTTTTATTTGGAAACAGGGTCTTGCTAAATTGCTAAAAGCCTCAGTAAGTTGCTGAGGCTGACTTCAAACCTGTGACCTTCCTGTCTCAGCCTCCCAAATACTGGGATTGCAGGCGTGTGCCACCACGCCCAGTGGAAAGATTTTTTAAAATAGAAATTTCTGATGGTAGCAATATCAAGAGCTCAAATTTAGATTGATCATCAAGAGAAGCTTAGAGAAAAATGTTTCAAGGAGGACAATTCTGTCACATGATGCTGACTTTAAAGATGAAAAGAGGCTGAGATTAACCACTGGTAGGATCAATATGGAAGACACTGATGACAACAGAATAATTTCAGTGGACCAGTTCAGACTAAAAACCTCATTAAATTAGGTTGAATAGAGAATGAAAAGAACTTTATGATGTACATAGATAAATGTTTTAAAAAGTTTTCCAGTAAAGTGAATAGTATGGCAGTAGTTGGAAGAGGAAGAGATATCTGAAATGTTTTGTTTTTGTTTTTGTTTTGTTCTGTCTATTTATTTTGAGGTGGGAAAAAACCCAGAGCTGTTATTTTCAAATAAAAATTACTCAGTAGAAGGTGGGTTTGATGATGCAGGAGTTTGAAATAATCATCGCAACAACAACCTTGATGTAAGGGACAAGGTATAATTTTCTAGTAAAAGTAATGTTCTTGACTAGGAGTACAGATAGTTCCATAGAACAGAACAGAATTTTGGTATATAGGTAGAGATATAGTTTGGCCAGTAAAGCAGTATTGGAGTTCTTCAGATTCTTCCTTTGATTGCTTCAATTTTTTTTCAATAAACTAGGAAGCAAGGTTGTGAGGTGGTATCAACGGGGAAGGAGATTTGGAGCATGTTGGAATTAAGGAGACAGAAGGATGTGTAAAATAGTCATCATGGTTGAAAACATAATCAACTATTAGTGTATAGCATGATTGTCAGGCACTATTGATGGCCAACTTGAGGTTGGTGAGGATAAATATAAAATGAGAGCAGCAAATATATTTGAGAGTATGTGATTTTTCTATGATCAGATGCTTGTGAATGCAAGTAAAATAGGCAGAGCTGGATTCAGTTAGGATTATTGTTTGGTCAGATAACTATGGTGAAATAAGAGAAAGCAGTGAAGTGTTGTGGGCATTATGGATGTAAGCAAGCTACATTAACTAACAAGATGTATTAACTAGTAATGGTATTTAAACCACGTAAGTAATGAAGAGAGGATATTGGTAGATTCACGCTTCTAAAAATTCTGAAAAGACCTTAGGATTGAGTGCGCATACACACACACACACACACACACACACACACTTAAAGGAGTACACATATAATGGGAAATCTAAATAAGAATGAATATATATATATATATATATATATATATATATGTATATCAATGTCCAGATAATCTAGATCTGGAATATAGATCAATCATACAATCATACACTGCTGGTAAGGCTGGTAAGGATCTTTTTTTTTGGCAGGGGGGAGGGGTGTGTACGGAGGATTGGACTCAGGGGCATTCTACCTCTAAGCTATACCACCAGCCCTTTATTTATTTGTTTATTTTTAATTTTGAAACAGGGTCTTGCTAAGTTGCTGAGGGTCTCATTAAGTTGTTGAGGCTTAGCCGGGCATGGTGACAAACGCTTGTAATCCCAGTACTTGGACAGAAGAATCCGGGTTCACGGTCAGCCTCAGCTATGTAGTAATGCCTTCCGCAACTTAGTGAGACCCTGTTTCAAAATAAAGACTAAAAAATAGGGCTGGGGTGTAGTTCAGAGGTAGAATGCCCCTGGGTTCAATCCCCAGTACTGCAAAAAAAAAAAAAAAGTTGTTGAGGTTGGCCTCAAATCTGAGATCTCCCTGTCTCCCTGTCTCAGCCTTTTGTTATTCTTAAAATGACAAAATTATAGACATAGAAAACAAAATAGGTGGTTATATGTGTTAGGGAATGGGCGGGTTATACAAGGACAACACAGGAGATCCTGTGATGACTGGAGAAGGCCATCCCTTTCCTGATTATCATAGATTGATGGCTCACATACTTATACCAAAAAAACTGGCTAACAAGAGAGAAACATAGCGAATTTATAGGATCATAATTTTCTTTTTTTTTTTTAGCAGGAGGGAGGTACTGGGGTTTGAATCCAGAGACATTCTACCTCTGACCTACACCCTCTAGTCCTTTTTATTTTTGAAACAGGTGTCTTATTAATTTACCACATGCTGGCCTCAAACCTGCGATCGTCCTTGTCCCATCATTCCAAGTATTGGGATTACAGTCATGCCTTCTGATCATAATTTTATAAGATGTGGAAGACTTCAGATTGAAGACTCGGTGGCCCAGGGTGAATTACCCACTTTTATGCTTAGGTTAGAAATATGATTGACAGAAAGGTTAGGATCCAATGCTAATAGACAGTGTGGGGGGAACCCAGCAAGGCCTGTCTGTACAGGCTTCTCTGTATAGCATCTGGTTCTCCCAGGTACAGGATAGTATCCCTTCTGCAATGGAGGTCATATGACCTATGACAAGACAAAGTAGTTTAGATAATTTTTTATGGCCAGATCCTACACAGAAAGGTGGAGAAACATTAGAGAGATATTTTTAGGTTTTATGGCTGACTTTGGGGAAAAAGGTTTTGGTTTCTATGACCTTAGGAAAGAAGATTCTAGTTTCTATGGCTAGTCTCAAAAGATAATGAGTGAGAGACAGGAGGGAAGAGAAGGTCAGAGAGAAACTGCCTCCGAGTTGCCTTCTGAGGCCTTCACTTTGAGATATTTTTCTCTAAGGCCCAACAATATTACTGAATAGCTTGATGGTTGTGGTACATACACAAACATACACATGTAACAAACTTTCAAAATTTGTAACACATGCTTATGCATGCACACACAACACACACACACACACACATAAAGTAGTACACATGAAATGGGAAATTAAATAAGAATGGCGGCTGGGTGTGGTGGCACATGCCTGTAATCCCAGTACTTGGGAGGCTAAGAAAGGAGGATCACAGGTTCTAGGCCAGCCTCAGCAACTTAGTGAGGCCCTCAGCAACTTAGACCCTGTTTCAAAATAAAAAAGGACTGGGGGTATAATGCAGAGGTAAAATACCTCTGAGTTTAATCTCCAGCCCCCCCCACACACACAATGGCATATGTATCACTGTCAATAAGCTGGTAGTGATATTGTGGTAAAGTTTGGGGAGATACTACCACTGGGGAAACTGACTAAAGGTACAAGGAGATCTATCTGTATTATTTCTTACAGTTGGAAGTCAATCTATAATTCCTCAAAATGAATTAGTTATAAGACAAATAAATGAAGGGAAGCAATATTGATATGGCATATCCTGATGAACAAGAAGAAATTTGTGATTCCAGACATAGTTTAATAAGTTTTGTAGGCAGTGATAAGTATTTAAGTGTACACTGTTTTTTATAGTGTTTTACCTTCAGAATTAAAGGTGGTAGACATTTTAAAGGCTTTTTCTTGAAAATTAGATATAGATTTAACATATTGGCATTTAGTTCCCACAATTTAGCATATTTCCCTGATCAGAAGACAAATTGTAAATTCATATATAAGAAGCATAATTACACTAAAAATTACAAGTGTAATTTGCAACTTTTGAAATATCTTGGCTGAATTAAACAATCCATACCATGTAGAGGCACAGATAAATCTCCAATTTTTCGAAAGGAAGACTTCAACACAGTAAAGCTAGCGTGCATTCGTACCAGGATTGTATGCATTGATTTTCAAAACTCTTAGTGGCATTAGAAGAAACTTTCCAAGGCATGTTAACTTCCAAATGAGACTGCAAGACAATAGTGACCCCAACCAACAGGCCCTATTGTATGAATGGCTGGCAGCTAACATTTTGCACATAATTATTTTATTTTTCAAATCACTTCCATGAAATGTTGAGAGTGATTTACAAAATCTTTGTGATTCTTGGAGGAGGAGAAAATGAGAAAGAACCGATATACATATCCCTAAGTTACAGTGTCATACAAGTCTTTTGCCATTCAAAAATCATGGGTTCCTATGGGGTGTAAAATGCACTTTGATCTATCCATTACTGAAAGAATGAAATTGATTAGAATATAGAATAAATAAGTGTTTTTGCTATGTGAACCACATTTTACTTAAACTTGGATTGAGAGAAATGGGATCAAAGTACACATGATTACAAGTGAGTTAGATGTCGAGAAAGTAAGTTATTGATAATCAGAAGTAATGTGAGCTAGAAATTTATCAGTGAAGAAGACAGGTGTAGCCTAGCATAATCCTACTAATTAAAGCATAAGAGATGACATTTCCTCTGAAAAAAAGGAGATATTTGAAGATCAAATAATTTTTGTGAGGAGCTACTCAGTAACTGGAGGTAACCAAAAGTCGCTAGTGCAAAGGAAGATCTGTAGAAGAAACCAATTAAGAACAGGCGGCTCCAGTGTGCAGGGATAAGTCTGAAGGGTTCTAAAATAATTACATATTAATCTTAGCAGAAGAAAGCCAGACACTAATATGCATAATATGGGCTTTTGTCAGTTCATATTGAGAAAAGGAGATAATCAAGAGAAAATAGTTTTCTAATGAATAACTAGGGGCATACATTTTCTGATAACCTGAAAATGATTAAGATAGTACATTGCTTAGTACATTTGTCTCCCTCACAGAAAATTAAGTAAAAAATATGGAATAGTAAGGCATAATGAAAATCTTGTAGGGATTATTATAGCATAAAAGGTAGTGAAGAGAATGCAAGGGAGAGTTAGTAATTTAGGGACATTAAGCAGTTCTTTCAAAATAAAATGTCAGTGGCCTTAGTAAGAGAGAACAATGTCAAACAGCATCACTCTGACTCTTTCTAGGTGTTGGACTAAACATTGTACTCAAACTTGCACACTCAGTTATCTTGTCTGTAAAGTGGGGATTACAATAGCATCTAATGCTTGGATTTGTGATGCTTAAGTGAATTAATCTGTATAAATTGTTTTGGATAATCTGAGGCATTTAGGGGAGATTTGATAAATGATAGTTGCCATCATTGTTATTATTGGTATTCTACATGATTCCTTTGTAACCCAGCAGAATCTAACATGCTGAGGATGGGTTCTGCTTTCTACATTATAAATTGTCAAATTAATCCAACAACTCTGTGTTGTTTACCTACACTGTTTGAGACTGTGCTAAATGCTGGGATGACAACAGGGAACAGGATAGACAGGCTTATTCTCTTCAGGGCAGTCTGACTAGGGACATATGCAATTAAGTGAATCGAAATGGAAAAAAACAAAGGCCCCAGGAGAGTCAAGTGTGGATAAAAGTGCTTTAAGAATCAGATCTTTTCAAGCAGTCATTTCAGAGATTTGGCCCAGGATTTGTAGAGCTAAGAAAGCTTTCATTAAGAGGTTAGAAGCCTTAGTTACTGTTCTTTTCTTAATCCCATTAAGTCTAAGGGAACATAATTTGAAAAACTGGTTGGAAGATAATGAATTATGATGGTAAAAAGAAAAGGTGTTTTGGAAGAACCTAATCAAAGCTAATAAAGTCTTCTGGAAAAGGTGAAGGAGGCATAGGCGATCTCAGAGAAAGATTAAAGAAAGAAAAATAAATTTGTGATCTCTTAATAACTATTTTGTAGACTTATAATAGGAATATTGCACTGAAATACACCCCTAAAATCAATAACTGGTTACAAAAAACGGACAGATTGATTATTAAGACCAAAGGATTTACATAGATAAACATTATGATAGGATAATGATTTTCAGGCTGCCTTTGAAAAAAAAAACTGGGAAAAAAGTTGAAAAAGACTAAAAAAAAGTGAAGAATGAAAATTATAATTCGGTATCAGAAATATTGTAACCATGTTTCATCTCAATATTTTCTCATAAACTCCAACATTATTAATATCACTATGTGCATTACTATGAAGCATGCTTTCTCTCCTCACTCCCCATTCCCAGCACTTTTTATGCGTCAAAGAATATGACTTATCTAATAAATTTAATATGCAATGTAATTAAAATCTTCCTCCAGATAAGAAAGTATCATGTGTAGCTATAGTCTGAATGAGTGACAGACAGAAGATGAATCAACTCATGATATTCAAAAAATAGAGGTTTTGGAAATAAACACAGCAGCCAGACATGATGGCTCATTCCTGTACTCCCAGCACTTGGGAAACTGAGACAGGAGGATCATAGATTCAGGGCCAGTGTCAGCAACCGAGAGAGACCCTGTTTCAAAATAAAACATAAAAAGAGCTGGGAGTGTACCTCAGAAGTAGAGTGCCCATGGGTTCAATCCCCAGGTGAGAGAGAGAGAGAGAGAGAGAGAGAGAGAGAGAGAAAAGAAGCAGAGAGGAGAGATAAGAAAGAAAGGAAGGAAAGAAGGTAGGAAAGAAGGAAGGAAGGAGGGAGGGAGGGAGGGAGGGAGGGAGGGAAGGAAGGAAGGAAGGAAGGAAGGAAGGAAGGAAGGAAGGAAGGGGCACGGCAGAAATTGAAAGCATGTAGGTTTCCTTTTGGAGAAAACCCTTTCCCTTGACCAATACTGTCAGTAAACACCACACATTTACTTTACTGCAGAAAATGTTGCTGTATTCCTTTTCTTGTGCACTACTACATGAGAATATTACACTAGCAAACCTCAAAGTCATTTAGAAAATAATTTCAATATTTTTTTAAATCTCATAACTGGTTTTTAGTCTATCCACACTCCAAAAAAAATCTGACCAAAAAAAAAAAGAACACTGAATATTACATGTCAATGTAGAAGCACTTAAGACATTGTTGCAGCCCTTTCTGTTGACCTTTAACCTTCTGGTGTTTGGATAATAATTTATTCATTAAACCATTAACTCCCTTTCCAGCAGGATTTGCCTGTGAATTTTTAAAGAGGGCCAGTCCTTCAGATGTCTTCTCCTCTCCCAGGCTTTTTCTTAACCATTTCTTTTTCATGCTGCTCACTCCTTGCCTCCCACTATCAATTACTAGTTAACATCTAAGAGAGATCAGGCTGCAGAGCTCCCAAGCTGAATGGACTATCATTTTGACATTATTTTCCTCCTGCCAGCACAGAACTCTTTAAAACAGTAAAAATATCTCAAGCTCTGCTTATGACGTATCATTGGTTCACACGTTCATGTGTACAAATGTTTGCCTCCATTATAACCACTGTGTTTTTCATGGTATTGGCATACAATAAAATGGTCTCAACACCCATCTGTTATTCAATTTCTTTTTAGGTTCAAATCCCCCAAATAGCCCCACAAGATGATCAATCCTTTCCATAACCTCTAACACAAGATCCAAGGAAGAGCTATGAAATCCAACCGCCTGCCTCTTATGTGAGTCACTGCCCTCTACAGTGACTGTTTATCACTTGATTTTACAGCCAAATGTTGGGATCTGCCTTCAAGTGTTCTATGTAGGGTCTTTCACACCTTGTCACTTTCTTTATAAGGTTTGTGGTTATCATTATTGTTGCTAGTTTTCTTTGTTTATGTGAACCTGGTTCTCAGCTTGATGATATGAAAAGCATTTTAGCTATAACTTTTAACTCGTGGCAAACATGTAAGAGTAACATTTAAAACACTGGTAAACATTAATAACACCAGATGTGTGTGTGTGTGTGTGTGTGTGTGCGCGTGCGTGTGTAAAGCAAGAGTGAGAGTTTAATCTAGGTGTTAACCCTAGGGTCTTGGCAAAGTTCCCATTTGAGTAATTGAATTTTTATTAACTTACTTCCTCTTACAGGTCTTCTCCACTTAATGAAGCACTGTTCTGTGTTATTTCTCGATGTCAAGGTGTTGCTACATTTCTCCCTATGGTTAGTTACATTTCATCAATGAAGGCATAACAGATAAACAAAATCATTTTGCTTTATTAGATGTGCTTTGGAATCCTCCTCTATTTTAAAACAGAACTAGAGAAGAAAGAGGATAATAATCTAGGTAGAGGAAATTGAGGTATTCGGGGAATAACTATTGGTTAAAACATAGCTTTATTTTATTTGTGTCATCCCCTAAATTCTTTGTATTTTTGTTTCAGAAAATTAGGAAAGTAAATGGACTCGTTTTATAGGTGCTCCACTTAAAGAGTCTGTGGCAAACAAAAGAATAGATTTGAAAAAAAAATGTAGTATGAGGTGGATATGGCTATTTGTTTTTTGTCCTCTGAATAATGGCTGGTGACAACACAGATGTTAAACACGAAATATTACAGGGATTAATTCACAGTGCTCGAGTTTGCATCCAAGGTCATGTGCAGTGCAAACAATAAGGTACAGCCAGGCAGTCTGCAGTGGCAATTAGGGACCACCTAGAGTGGGGGTGAAGCTGAAGGTGGCTTTGACCCCAGGAGGTCTGCACGCACTTCAGTGCACCTCCCAGGAATGCCTTCTTGTTCATATAAATTAAACAAAAGTGAATTTTCTCCCCTTTAGGGAACAAACAATGCATGCATCAGATCCTGCAGCCTAAGCATTTCCTCCTTTGGAATTGCAACTGAATCTCCACTAAACAGCAATTAGCATTTTAATAGTATTAATAACACTCCTGATTTTAACAATCTGAAGCCTTCTGCTCTTTATTGATGCCTTTTGTTACAATTTTGTCTAACAGTGTGCCCAGGGTAGCAAAACATAACCAATTAGAACAGTTGCCAAACAGCAAGGAATCTGAATAGTCTCACTGCTGCTCAACTCAACATAAAAATGATTGTAGGAAAATAGCATTTCCAGCCAACGAGACCAGGAGATGTACAGGAATGTACTTTGGTCAGTCCCTTACCTTACTATTCTCTTTCAAAACTAGGGTAGATTGATAAATGTTACAAAACTATTGTCGAGATTAGAAAAAAATCAATGTGGCAGTGTTCTTGAAGTCTCAATTCTACACCATGTACAGAAGGTCTAAATATACAGAAAAAGGGTAGCTTTAATTTAATTCCGAGTTGCACTATTTTTCTGGGAAGGTTTCTTTAACCCTTTAGCCTTGCATAGATTTTCTGATTTTAAAATAACACCTTTCATTTTTCTTTCAGTTAACTCAGTATACCTATTTATATAATGATAATAAGATAGAAACATTGAGTGCATACTGTAGACTAAGCAATAAGTCAGTAGTTGACATCACTCATTTCTTTTAATCTTCACAATATCCCTTATGCTGGGGTCTATTATTTTCTTTCTTATTATAGACACTGAAGCTTAGAAGTACAATATATCCAAAGTTAAAAAAGCAAGCAAATGATGAGAGTCAGGACTCAAACCCACGACTCTGTCTTCTGAGTCCATATTTGACATTGCATCACCTTCTTTGTGTTTTCCTTTCTTTTTATGCTTTTTTTGTTTTGTTTAATTTTTGGAAGGCAGGAGGGGATAATTGTTTTATTTTGTTTTTGTAAAACGTATGCGTCAATGATGAGTCTCTGAAATCGAAGAGAGGAAGGATTATTTCTATTTATTTTCCTGCTCACTCACTCTGTAAATCAGCATGAGCCTGGTGCATGGAAAGGGTTTTACAGATGCTTTTTTGAATGAATGAATGAATGAATGAATGAGTGTGAGTAGGTTTGCTGGCCTAACTGGATTGTCATGGGGCTTTTGTTTTCTTGCTTAGGTTAGGTCTTCTGTGTTCCTGATTCCTAAGAAAGTTTGAGTAATTTTTGATATTTCATTTTTTTTTGAACACTAGTTCACTGTCCTCAGGTATGGGTATTTCTATATACAAATAATGTTATATCTTTCATTGGTTCTAAACGAATATAGGTCATTACATCCTTGGTGCCTTTCTCTGTCATGCTGAACATGAGCATGTGTTTCACAAGAAGGAAATTGTTTTAAGAAAAGGTTTTGGAGGACTTTATTAGTGCTCTTACACAAATCTGGCCTAATTTATCTGCATATGTTATTACATGGAGCCTATTTAAAAATAGCAGTAGTCTCTTGCAAATAAGGAAAATTATAAACATAGTAAATATATATGTAAATATATATTAACATATATATACTTTCGAATTTTTTTTTCTAAATTATATACTATTCGCTCATTTTTGGAGAGGTCATCTTCCAAAAGTGAGATTCTGTTTTCCATGTGGTCTAGTCTATTGTTGATGGTCTGTATTGATGCCTTCATTTCAATTATTGCATCCCTCACTTCCTTCAGAGCTTCTTTTTGATTCCTGTTCAGGGTGTCAGATTATTTGAGTATTTGATCCTTCATTCTTTCAGGTTCTCTCTGAATTCTTTTTGGAAATCCTGTATCATTTCTATTAAAGTTCTGAATTGTCCTTCTGGAAATCTTTGCAAATCTGTGTTGGCAGGTTCTGTTGTGGGAGTTGTGGGATCTCATTGTTTCTTTGCTATTCTTCCAATGGAATTTTATGCAGCCACAAGAAGAACAAAATTAGGCATTTGCAGGGAAATGGATGGAATTAGAGAACATTATGCTTAGTGAGATTAGTCAGTCACAAAAAGTGAAAAGTCAGATGCTCTCCCTAATATGGGGACGCTAGGGAGAATAGGGCATAGGAGGGACTCCAGACAGTGATGGAGGAAACCTTAGATGAGAAAAGAAGGCGACCTAACTGAGCGAGGTGGGAGGGGGGAAGAGGGAAACACCCTAATGCACAGGATATACATACACAAACTTATCAAAGTCAACTACTATGCTCAGCATGAGAAGGAGGGAGGGGTGAGGGAATAGGGGTGGGAATTGGGGGAAGGCTAATTGACCAATGTGTGCATGTATACTTCTACCACCCTGAAACCAATCAAAATGTATGATTACAATGCACCAATAAAGAGAGAGAGAGCTGAGGCTGGCCGCAAACCCGGATCCTCCGGTCTCCGCCTCCTAAACTGGGATTACAAGCATGCACCACCACGCCCGGCTCATTTTTCTCAAATTTAAGCGTAGGAGAGCTTGCTCAAACACAAGTTTTAGGGCCCATGTAGCATAGATTCTAATTCACGATGGTGGAGCTTGATCATTTGCATATCTAACAAGTTCCCAGGTGATACTATAAGATCTCACTGTAAGTAGCACTGAACTGGAGAGTACATTAGAGCTGGTGTAGGGTCAGAAATCAGATATCAAGAGAGAAGTCACAGGACTGCTTCTGATGCTGCCACCTGGCACCTCAGCCTCAGTAGACCAATCATCTGGTGCTAGAACATGCCAATCAAGCAGTGTGATACTCTTGAATGTGCCTCCTGAAGAGAAATGCAGAAGAGGAGAAAAATAAATAAATAAATGGATAATTTTTAAAAAGATAGCAACAAGCAATTCTGCCTCCAACTCTCATATCCTGTGACTGAATTATGAATTCAAGAATTCAAGTGTAGTATTTGTCTCCCGGCCTTGTTGTGAATATACATTAAGCATGAAACAAATATGTTTTAAATATGATCTTAACAGGTGGCTATTTAAACTTCATATTCAGTTGCCTAGTCATGGTGGTTGTACTTGCCAAACCCTTGACTCAGCCATGCCCTCTGATTTACCAGGCTTTCCCTGATTTTTGTCTTTGCAAATTATATCATGGAGAACTTCAGGCAGAAATGACGTTAAAACCCATGGCTAAGCATGTGTCATATCCTTGAGTTGTGAAAATTCTAATTCTGTCCCTCACTAGATGATAACTCACAGTCCAACGATCCAAACTGAAAGAAAAGCAAACACGAGTGATGTTACTCAGTGCTGATTCAATCTGTGTAGGAAAATGTGGGCCTGGTTCCCATAACTTCTTTGGTATAACCACATCATAGTGCTCTTTTCTTAGCCCTGGCACTATGGGTGTACTGAATCCTCCACTCAACGGAAAGTTCTTCAACAGAGAATATCATAAAACCCCTATGATTTGTTTATCTTTGTATCCTTAGTGCACAGTGCAGATTTTAACCCATTCTCAGACACTTAGCACTAAGTTTACTACATCAAACCTAACTCCTTCCTTAAAAGTCAAAAAACTTGCATTTTAATATGTATATTATGATATTGGGGACTGAACCCAGAGGCATTATACACCCCCAGCACTTTTCATTTTTTAGTTTGAAACAGGGTCTCGCTAAGTAGTTGAGGGTCTGGCTAAGTTGCTGAGGCTGGTCTCAAACCTGTGATCCTCCTATTTCAGACTCCTAAGTACTGGAGTTACAGGCAAGTGTCATCACTCCCTGTTTTAATATTTTACCATAAAGTTTGAGCATCTCCAAATTTGTTAGGAAAGAAATAATGAAATTTCTGTGTTTGGGGTGAAAACTTATTTGACATACAACTTTAAGAGTATTGAGCTATTCATGATAATCATGAGTATGAATATGAAAATCATAAACAAATGTGTTGCCCATTCAGCTTTTGATACATGCTTTCCTTTCTCTTTTTTGACCCACTAAGATTTCTTTAAGGAGCTCTACCCATATCTTGTTGTTGGTGTATGAAGTACTAGGTATTCTAAATTTCACACAAGCTAGGGAGCTCATTAACAGTTACTTCTGGTTGTGAATAAACTGTCCCATGAGAATATAAGAACTCCTGAATTCACAAGTTCCCATTCTTCTAAGAGGTCGCTTAACCTCCTAAGTCAAGTATAACACATTAACAATTCTCTGTCTCCGGAGATTATTTTTCCAGGTTATGGAGTTGTGACTGTTTAAGGCACAACCAGATATTCAGGCTACATCACTTATCACTTGGGTCTGTCTGAAAAGGAAGGGTTAAGTCAGTTTCCAATGAAATTCAAGGTATTAAGGGAAATACTTCAGTTATTTTGACTGCTATAATGTGAAAATTCAAAATAACCTGTGGAACTGATGAAAAAATAACAGTAATGAAATTATTTTTTTTAGATTAACGCAGTGATTGTGAAAAGTGCAAGATTGACAGTCCAAGCATCTAAAATACTCTTTAAAAAGAGTAAATAACATGTTGGTAGCACATAGTTAAATTTCCTCTTGTTTTACAGAATGTCTCTATCCTTTCAAATGTGAAGTGATGAAAAGGGTGTTGATCTTGTTTTACTATGGTCGCATACTGATGAGCAATCATAAAAAATGACTGACTATAAATGTAATAAGTGTTATAGAGATATATATTGATGTAGGTATGGTACAAACAAATTAGCACCTGCATTCTGATTTAGTTTTTAACTTTCCCAAAAGGTCATAAATATGAGCCACTTCAAGTGTAGACTTATGAACAAAAATCAAGCTTCAACAACTGCAATCTCTGTTAGAGTAGAGATGAGTGGAAACTTTAATGACATTTATTTGGCAATATGGGGAGATGAAAATTTGCATGAGTTACCAATACCGTAACCCACGGAGGGGTGCATAGAGTATCACTACAGAACATCAAGAAAGATTTGAAATTAATATATAAAAATGTTTTCATGCATCAAAAATATGACTCATCTCGTAAAATTTAATTTAAAATAAAATTAAAATATTATATTGAAATTAGTTTTGAGATACATACAGTTCAAATACATATAGTCAACTATATAAATATAGTTTTGAAATAAAAACAAATAGATTCAGAGCATGGTTATTTTTAATGTTATTCCTAAAATTTTTGAATAATGCTTCAGTAAAACCATTTATCCCTTACTTAAAGCATATCACATGGATACTGTGTTGTTAACCCCATGTTCAACAGTGAGTTGGGGTCCGATCTGAGGGCTTATTAACTTTCAGAGTTTCTGTTTAATACTTTGTTTTGAATTTATAACATTCCTGGAGGGTTGCTGAGTGCTTCTAGAGAGCGAAAGACATAGTAATTGTAAATTGATACCCTGGTGCTAACTTTTGCCAATTTCACTGGAAACGACATCTCTAAATTGCTTATTTAAGTGGTGTTAGCTTATGTTTTAAATGCATGATGCTTTCAAGGAAATGGAGAACAAAAATATGTACCCCATTTAGTGGGGTGGAGATTGAACCCAGTGCCTCATACATGTTAAACATAGACTCTACCACTGAGGTACAACTAATCCTCATATGGTTATAGTAACCAGGTCAGAGAACCTGACTCAAATGCTAAATCCATTACTTTGCAAGAGAAAAAAAATGATAACACTAGACTTCACACTTGTAATGGCTATGAAAATTTATGTCCTATATGACCTCTGTAAATTATGTGATTAGTAATAACATTGGGTTATTTCTTTCTGGGAAAGACATTGTTTCCTGTTGTTACTTTCTGCAGTTTTCTTACAGTGAAACTTTATTTTGGACTTTCAATGTTGACAGAACATTGAGGAATATGTTTCCTTTAAATATTTTCTTACCTGCAATTCCCCGTTGCTCGTGCAAGGAGGAACTTGCATGGCTGTGATACTTTATTAATATTCTTTTGTCAAAGGACCAGTGTGGTAGAACGTCTTATGTCTGTTCTAATTGGTTGGTGTCAGTGCTGAAATAGTTGTTAAATATTTTTTTTAAATCATCCTTGTGACAGAACTACTGGAATTTGTAGACAGAATAGGGAAAGCATAGCATTGTCCTTGCTAAATAAGTACTGCATAAAAAAAAATGAGTGAATGAAGACAGTAATGTCCTACACACTACACAGTTCCAGTATTGGCCTGAAACAGAGAGATGGGTACTGTTCCTGCAAGGCCTGGCAGTGTTCCCACATTCATCTAAGAATGCACACATAGTCAGTCATATGTTTCCAGTGTAGATCACATGGCAGGAGAGCTAAAGAATACGGACTTGGAAAACAGAAGTATCTTCTAATTTGTCTTCTTGGTCAAGACCACTGCATGGGTGAT
>PVJS01024862.1:0-28326 GCA_004027185.1 Glis glis
CACACACACACACACACAAAATTGCAAGAAAGAAATAGCTGTAACAGAAAGGGAATACAAACAGAATGCACAACTTGCATTCTATTTGAACTGTATTTGTATGATCAAAATAACATTAACACTGTGCACTGAATTTTTGTGTTTTAGAATTAATTTATAATCTGGCCATGGGGTGGCACAAACCTGGGAGACTGAGACTGGAGGATAGTAGGTTTGCAACCGACTCATCAATGTAGTGAGACTTTCAGCAACATAGCGAGACTCTGTTTCAAAAAAAAAAGGTCTAGGAGGTAGAACTTCTCTGGGTTCAATCCCTAGTGTGTGTGTGTATATATATATATATATATATATATATATATATATACACTATATATATCACTAGTGTGTGTGTGTATATGTATGTGTGTGTGTATATATATATATACACACACACACACTAGTGATATATATACATCTAAAGATGAGCAGAGATGCTGGTCATGTAGCAGAGTATGGAAATAAAAGAAACTCTCCATAGTTGGACAAAACAAGAAATTAAGGTAGTATAAAACTTAAAGTGAGCCGGGCATGGTGGCACATGCTTGTAATCCTTGGGAGGCTGAGACAGGAGAATCGCAGGTTCAAGGACAGTCTCAGCAAGTAGTGAGACTCATCAGCCTAGTGAGACCCTGTTTCAAGATAAAAATAAAAAATAGGGTTGGGGGTGTAGCTCAGAGGCAGAATGCTACTGAATTCAATCCCTTGTAAACAAAAAAATAAAGAAACAAAACTTAAAGTGGCAGGAACTAAAGCTATGATATAGAAGATAGAAATTTTAATTAAAAAATATTGGGAGAGCCAGGCGTTGTGGTCAGCATGCCTGTAATCCTAGTACTTGGAGGCTGAGACAGGAGGATTGCAGGTTTGAGGCCAGCCTCAGCAACTAAGTGAGACTCTGTTTCAATACTACTACTACTACTAATAATAATAATAATAATAATAATAATGATAATAATAATAATAATGATAAAGAACCGGGGTGTATCTTGGAGGTAGAATGCCCCTAGGCTCAATCCCCAGTACCAAAAAATTTAATTAATTAACTTTAAAAATCAGTCAACAGCAAAGCCTAAAAATGCCAAATTTAAATTTATACTGAAGCCAGACATGATGGCCTATACCTGTAATTCTAGTACTGGAGAGGCTGAGACAGAAGGATTGCAGGTTCAAGGACAGCCTCAGCAATGGAGTGAAACTCTCAGCAACCTAGAGAGACCCTGTTTCCAAACAAACAAACAAAAAAGGGCAGAGAGTATAGCTCAGAGGTAGAACACCCCTAGGCTCAATCCCCAGTACCACACAAAAAAAAAAAAAAGGCAGGACGGTAGGAAGGAAGGAAAGAAGGAAGGAAAAATTTATACTGTGATTTTTTTTTTCCAGTGCTGGGGATTAAACCCCAGTGTATCACGCATGCTGGGCAAGCACTCTACCACTGAGCTACATCCCCAGACCCATGCGGCGAATTTTAAGTCCACTCTAAAACTAATAAAAATCTATATAAAGTCAAATTGAATTTAAGCATTACATGTAAGTGCTATTAAGCCAGATTATTTTTAATTACCATAAATCTCTTTAATTAAATTGTTAACAGTTGCAATTTTTAATATAAATTATTTGTGGATAAATTTGGATTTGCAAAGATAACACAGAGTGTCCCCATATATTCCTCTCCCAGAGTCCCCTTATGTTAACATTTTATAGGGCCAAGGTACATTTGTCTATTTCGATTAAACAAACAGCAGCCTTTGGTCATATTCTATGTTTTCTAATTCCAGTAGCTCTTTTTCTAGTCTAGGATCAGTCTAGGATCCAAACCAGAATATCACACTATATTTAGTCTTCTGTTTTCTCCAGTCTCCTCTGTTTTGTACCAGTTTCTCAGTCTTTACTTGGTTTTTCACAGCCTGGGCAGGGTTGGGGAGGATGGGTTGTGTACTTTCTAGAACAACTGTAAAGTTTGGTTTGATGTCTTTCTCATGAGTAGGCTGGGTTTACAGAAATGAGAAGAATGTCATGTTATATCAGAAAATTTATATAATTAACATGACATCACTGAAGATGTTAACAAAGTCGTGTGTGGGGGTGAGAGGGTACTGGGGAGCAAATCTAGGGGGATTCTACCTCTAAGCTATACCCCCAGCCCTATTTTATATTTTCTTTTGAAACAGAGTCTCACTAAGTTGCTGAGGTCTTGCCAAGTTTCTGAGGCTGGCTGTGAACCTGCGATCCTCTTGTCTTAGCCTTCCAAGGACTGGGATGACAAGCATGTGTCACCATGCCCTAACAAATGATCTTCCTAACCTATGATCTTCCAAGCAAACATGTTTGGATCCTCTATTCTCCTTTACTATGCTCTTTTCTTTCTCCCCTTCATTTTCTTTTATTCTCACCCTGTGCCTTTTTCTCTCCTATTGTTTTTTCTCCTTCTATACTAGTATTCTGCCTAAGCTTTAGTATGTTAGTGAACTGTCTTACAGTCTTTTTTTTTATTTTTAGTACTGGGAGTTGAACCCAGAGGCATTCTACCTCTGAGCTACACCCCCAGCCTTCTTATTTTTTGAAACAGTGTCTTGGTAACGTAGTGAGGGTCTCACTACATTGCTGATGCTGTCCTCGAACCTGCGATCCTCCTGACTAAGCTTCCCAAGTACTGGAATTACAGGTGTATGCCAACATGCCTGACTGTCTTACAGTCTTTGCTATCAGTGGATATTTAATATTCAATGGATTGGTGACTATGGAAGCAGAATTTCAGAAATTAGTTGATTGATCTCTATAACAGTTATTTTTATAAATAAATAAAACTTTTAAATATTATAAATATGATGCTGGACTTGTTTTTTAAGATCTCAAGCATGACCATATGTCTTAAATTTAAGAAAATAACTTTAAAAATATTTAAATAGCCAGGCCTGGTGGCACAGCCCTGTAATCCTGGTACTTGGGAGGCTGAGACAGAAGGATTGCAGGTTCATGGCCAGCCTCAGCAATTTAGTGAGGCCCTCAGCAACCTAGTGACACCCTGTTTCAAAATAAAATAGGGCTGTGGGTGTGTTTTAGAGATAGAATGCCCCAGATTCAATCCTCAGCACCACAAAAAAATTTAAATAAATGCAAACCACACTGTAAGAATATTCTAAAATTCCACTGTCCTAATGAATCATTTAAATAAATAGGAGAAAACCGGGTGTAGTGGCACATGCTTGTAATCCAAGTACTTGGGAGGCTGAGACCACAGGATCCGGGTTCACAGCCAGCCTCAGCTACTTAGTGGAGGCCTCCACAACTTAGTGAGACCCTGTTTCAAAATAAAGAATAAAAAATAGGGCTGGGGGTATAGCCCGGAGGTAGAATGCACCTGGGTTCAATCCCTGGTACCGCCAAAAAAATAAAAAATAAAAAATAAATAAATGAATAAATAGGAGAAATCATTTGCCATTAACATCATCTAGATACTTTTTTGTAAAACCATACCTCCCAAGAGAAGCTTTGCCGTGCATTCATATTTTATCATTATTTTTAAAAAACTGATATTAATTTTTTAAGAAAACTGATATTATCGGGGAAGGGGGTCATGCGCCTATAATCCCAGTACTTAGGAAGCTGAGACAGGAGGATTGCAGGTTCAAGCCAGCCTCAGCAATTTAGCAAGACCACGTTTCAAAATAAGAACGGGCTGGATGTGTAGCTCAGAGGTAGAATGCCCCAGTGCCAAAAACAAAAACAAAAAACCCTGATATTAAAGAAGGGGAGAGAATCTGATCATAAGAAATACAACCCCCTAAAGTATATTTGTGTGTGTGTGTGTGTGTGTGTGTGTGTGTGTTCGTGTGTGTGTGTGGTACTGGGGATGGAACCCAGGAGCATTCTACCTCTGAGCTACACCCCCAGCCCTATTTTATTATTTTATTTTGAAACAGGGTCTCACTAAGTTGCAGAGGGCCTCACTAAATTACTGAGGCTGGCCACCAAACTGTGATTCTCCTGTCTCAGCCTCCCAAGTGCTGAGATTACCAGCGTGCACCATCACACCCAACTCCTAAAGTACATTTAGTAACATAATTTTGCTGGGGATAAGCATTAGAAACAGATTTTAGTCTGGGCGTGGTGGTGCATGCTTGTAATCCCAGTATTTGGGAGGCTGAGACAAGAGGATTGAAAGTTCAAGAGCAGCCTCAGCAAATAGTGAGACTCTCATCAAGCTAGCATGACTCTGATTCAAAATAAAAATAAAAATAGGGCTAGGGTGTAGCTTGGAGGTAGAATGCCCCTGGGTTCAATCCCCACTGCCACAAAAAAAAAAGAAAAAAATGAAATGGATTTTAAGGAAGCCGGAAATAAAGAAAAAAAAACCTCATGAAACCAAAAGTAACTAGGCAAGGCAATTTACTTCTGCACAGAAAGGCGCAAAGCCACCGTAAAACCGGAGCAAGCGGGCCACATGGCAGTTCACGCAGCCTTTTTTTCCCCCTAACCCACAGGCCACTGCACCGTCCCCCCATTAGCTAGAGTAAGACTTCACAGTCTAAAATGGTTGGCTGGTTTTCCCCGGAGAAATTTTTACAAAAGGTGAAACAAAACCAGTACATCTAGGAGTGGAACATGTAGACACGTGTACAAAAGTTACAAAATGGATACCTATCTAAGTCACAAAATGGAAGCCTGCCAGCTTCTATGTGATCTTGTCACCTCGATAGAAAAGATTGCTTTCCTTTCTTACATGAGAAATTCTAGTTCTGGAAGAACGTAAATTAAGATATTATCATAGCAGGGAGTGGTGGTGCACGCCTGTAATCCCAGTAGTATTTGGGAGGCTGAGACAGGAGAACTGCAAGTTGGCGGCCAGCCTCAGCAATTTAGTGAGACTCTGTTTCCAAATAAAAAAAAATGGGTCTTGGGGTGCAGCCCAGAGGTAGAATGACCCTGGGTTCCATCCTTAGTACCACAAAAGGAAAAAAAGAAAAAAGAAAAAGATATTGATCACGTCGAACACCATTTGGGGCTTCTGAAAATGAGATCCAGGGTTTTGTTTTTGTTTTTATGTTTTTTATTTTGAGTGTGTGTTTGTGGTACTGGGGATTGAACTCAGGGACTTTCTATCTCCGAACTACACCCCCAGCCCTTTTTATTTATTGTTTTGAAACAGGGTCTTGTTAGGCTGCCGAGAGTCTCGCTACGTTGCTGAGGCTGTCCTCCAACATGCAATCCTCCTGTCTCAGCCTTCCAAGTACTGGAATTACAGGTGTGCACCACCACACCCAGCTTCAGGTTTCTTTTTTTTTTTTTCTTTATTTTGAAACAGGGTCTCACTAAGTTGCGGAGGGCCTCACTAAGTAGCTGAGGCTGGCCACGAACTGGGATCCTCTGGTCTCAGCCTCCCAAGTACTGGGATTACAAGTGTGCGCCACCAAGCCCGGCTTCGGGTTTCTTTAGTAGACAATTATTTTACAGATGGTCTTTTTCTGCATGCATTTACAAGTCACAGCAGTAACAGAGTATAAACAGTAGAGGGAGCTGGAGACGCAGGTTAGCTTGTGAAGGTCAGCAAGACAACACAGTAGTTCACTGCTGCCTCACCAAGCTTGCACTCACCAGTATGCATGTGTAAACCTCCACACCCTGACAGTAGGCAAAGAGTTGGGTTGAAATAACAGAATTTTTTTCATTCTCAAAAGTAGTATGGAAGAGCAGGACACTGTGACTCCCTTCAGTAATCCCAGTTACTCTGGAGGCTGAGGTGGGAGGAGGTTGAGGCCTGCCTTGGCAATTTAGTGAGACCCTGTTTCAAAATAAAAAATATAAAAAGGCTGGGGGTGTAGCTCAGAGGCAGAATGCCTCTGGGTTCAATCCCCAGTACCACACACACAGTAGTATGTGTACAAGTAGTATGAAAATGTCAAACTACCTATTTTTGTGTGTGTGTGGTACTGGGAATTGAACCCAAAGGCATTCTACCTCTGAGCTACACCCTCTGAGCTACACCCCCAGACCAATTTTATTTCTTATTTGGAAACAGGGTCTCTCTAAGTTGCTGAGAGGCTAAGTTCGAGGCTCTCAGCAACTCTCTTTTTATTTTGAAACAGGGTCTTGCTAGTTTGCTAAGAGTCTTGCTATTGCTTAGGCTGGCCTTGAACCTGTGATCCTCTTGTCTCAGCCTCCCAAGTACTGGGATTACAGGTGTGCACCACCACGCCCCTGCCTTGCTACAGTGGTCCCGCGACAGACTTTCTGCCTTAATTTTACTCCTGTTTGCTTCTCTCTTCTCTCTCGTGTCATGCTTTCTCACTTCTTCGTGTATTGTCTTTCCTTTGTGTTTCATTTGCCACATTTTTCCATTTCAACAACTCCTTTTCTCCAAAAGCTTTCTTTGTTTTTCCTATTTTTATATTATCATTTGTTCCAAATTATATTATCATTTATTTCAAGCCTTTGCTTTAAAATGTTTTTTCCTTTTTTTATTCATCTCTTTGCCCTTTTATCCATTTTTCCTTTCTTCTATAATCTAAGCCATCCACTTAAAAAATGCCTTTGTCTCTTTTTCTTTCCACATTTTTTAAGAAAGCAATCTCCTTACCACTTTTGTGAAGTAGAAATAGCAATATATTTGCCTGCATTCATTAATTCACTTATTTTGTAAATACTTAACTAATGACTACAATATGTAAGACATGTACCAGGCATCATGATTGGTGTTTTGCAAGAAAAAATGAATCAAGAAGATAAAAATGAAGCCGGACGTGGTGGCGCATGCTTGTAAACCCAGTACTTGGGAGGCTGAGACAGGAGCATCACAGGTTCGAAGCCAGCCTCAGCAATTTAGGGAGGTCCTTAGCAATCTAGTGAGATCCTGTTTCCAAATAAGAAATAAAATTGGAGCCAGGCGTGGTGGCGCACGCTTGTAATCCCAATACTTTCTGAGGCGGAGACCGGAGGATCCGGGTTCGCGGCCAGCCTCAGCTCTCTCCTCTCTCTCTCTCTCTCTCTCTCTCTCTCTCTCTCTCTCTACTTAGTGAGGCTCTCCGCAACTTCGTGAGGCCCGGTTTCAAAATAAAGGATAAAAATAGGGCCGGGGTGTGGCACAGAGGTAGAATGCCCCTGGGTTCAATCCCCAGTACCGCAAAAAAAAAGAAAGAAAGAAAATTGGTCTGGGAATGTAGCTCAGAGGTAAAATGCCTCTGGGTTCAATTCCCAGTACCACACACACAAAAAAAATGAAGAAGATAAAACTGAAAATGATGACTTATTTTTCTATAGTTCATAATATAATCAGAAATATACATCAAGGGTATTATAATATTAGTACCCTAAGAAAATACTATATTTTCCCTTGGGATAGGCATTAATTTTTTTTTTTTTTTTTGCAGTATTGGGGATTGAACCCAGGGGCATTCTACCTCCAAGCTACACCCCAGTCCTATTTTTTATTCTTTTTTTTGAAACAGGGTCTCACTAAGTTGCAGAGGGCCTCACTAAGTAGGTGAGCCTGGTGGTGAACCCGGATCCTCTGGTCTCAGCCTCCCATGTAGTGGGATTACAAGCATGCGCTACCATGCCCAGGGGAAAACTATTTATAAGGAGATGAGTCCTGGGAGGGATCTTGAGGGATGGGTAATATATCAATAAGTATACATGGAGAAATCAAGATGAATAATAACACTGATGCAGAAAGAATTGTGTTGAAGCAAGAGGTGAAGGAATGCCTGGGAGATGTGTGCATTTTTTGTCAGACAGTAAAGATGACTCCTTGACAATAATCGTAATAGACTCTGCCTTTGGCAAACTTCTTTCACTTTTCTGTAGACTTGATGGAAAGGATTGAAAGTCACAATTACCAATCTTCAACCTTTCTCTGTTTCTTTCCTACTTTATAAGATGACATTAAAAATAGTCTGGAGGCCGGGCGTGATGGCGCACGCTTGTAATCCCAGTACTTTGGGAGGCGGAGACTGGAGGATCCGGGTTCGCGGCCAGCCTCAGCTCTCTCGCTCTCTCTCCCTCTCTCTCTCTCTCTCTCTCTCTCTCTCTCTACTTAGTGAGGCCCTCCGCAATTTCGTGAGACCCGGTTTCAAAATAAAGTATAAAAAAATAGGGCCGGGTGTGTAGCACAGAGGTAGAACGCCCCTGGGTTCAATCCCCAGTACCGCAAAAAAAAAAAAAAAAAAATAGTACCTAGCCAGGCAAGGCAGTGCACACCTGTAATCCTAGTTCTTGGGAGGCTGAGACAGAATGATCACAAGTTTGAGGCCAGCCTCAGAAATTCAGCAAGACACTCAGTAATTTAGCAAGACCCCATTTCCAAAAAAAATTAAAATTCTTGAAAAGGGGATTAGGATGTAGCTCAGAGGTAGAATGCCCCTGGGTTCAATCCCCAGTACCAAAAATGGAAAAAAAAAAAAAAGAAAGAAACTACCTGATTCATAGGGGCTTAGTGAGAACTAAACAAGGTAATATATGTCATCGACTTATAATTGTTCTTGGAACATATTAAATGCTGAAAGATGTTTCTTTTTGTTAACAATTTTGTTTTTTGTTTGTTTTTGTTGTCATACTAAACATTTTTGTTTGTTTGTTTTTGTTTTTGGCACTGGAGGTTGAATCCAGAGATATTCTAACTCTGAGCTACACCCCCAGCCCTTTTTATTTTTTTATTTTTGAAACAGGGTCTCACTAAGTTCCTGAGGGCCTCACTAAGTTACTGAGGCTGGCCTTACACCTGTGATCCTCCTGTCTCAGCTTCCCAAGTACTAGGATTACAGGTGTGTGCCACCATACCTGGCTTATAATTAGAGATTCAAATACCATATGTTCTTTCCATAAAAAGTTTTCTCTTTTTTTTGTGGCACTGAGGATTGAAGCCAGGGGCATTCTACCTCTAAGCTGCAACCCCAGGTTGATGAGAGTCTCACTACTTGCTGAGGCTGTCCTCGAACCTGCAATCCTCCTATCTCAGCCTCCCAAGTACTAGGATGACAAGCGTGCACCACCACGCCTGGCTTCCATAAAGAGTTTTCTAATCACTTCAATCCACTCTGATCTTTTATTTTACTGTATGCCTACTCATGTTACCTGGATAATATTTAATTATTCTCCAATCATTTTGTATATTTTCATTTTGTGTCTTTCTAAATCATACTCCTCTTAGTAGGGGCCACAAAGTATTAAATACCCCTTTGATTTGTCTGTGGAACTAACATTATTGTGGACATCTCATAGGCATTCAAAGAACATTAACTAATCAATGTATTTTATATCTTAGAAGTAAAGAAGTGGTGGCCCATGCCTGTAATCCCAGTACTTGGGAAGTTGAGATAGGAGGATCACAGGTTCAAGGCCAGCCTCAGCAACCTAATGAGACCCTGTTTCCAAATAAAAAATAAAATAGGGCTGGGGGTGGAGCTCAGAGGGAGAATGACTCTGGGTTCAATCCCTAACATAAAAAAAAATGATTGTAGCCTGTTATATGCACGTATGGAAATGTGACAGTGAAACCATTAATTTCTACAACTAATATGAAGGGACAATTATAATTTAAAAGTGCAAACTTCCAGAGTTAGTGAAAGAAATATAGCAGGAGGTATCAAAAGTAAAAAATTGAGCAATTTAAAAGATTAGAATTCAAGCCAGGCATGGTGGTGCATGCCTGTAATCCCAGTACTTGAAGGCTGAGACAGGACTATTGCAGGTTCGAGGACTTGCAAGCCTCAGCAAGTAGTGAGACTCTCATCAACCTAGAGAGATCCTCTTTCAAAATAAAAATTAAGCTGGGTATGGTAGCACATGCATGTAATCCCAGTATTTGGGAGGCTGAGACAGGAGGATCGCAGGTTCACAGCCAGCCTCAGCTACTTAAGTAGTGAGGCCCTCCGCAACTTAGTGAGACCCTGTTTCAAAATAAAGAATAAAAAATAGGGCTGGGGTATAGCTCAAAGGTAGAACAACCCTGGGTTCAATCCTCACTACCACAAAAAATCAAAGTAATAAAAATGAAATAGGGCTGGGGGTACAGATCAGAAGTAAAACGCCCCTGGGTTCAATCTCCATTACCACAAAAATAAATAAATAAATAAATAAATAAATAAATAAATAAATAAATGGTTAGAATTCTTCATACATGTTAAAAGTTCCAAAATATATGAATATTGAAATTTTCCATTGGTGAAACAAATACTTTTTATAGGAGGTATGGAATATCTTAGACAAGTGTTTATTATGAAGGGAATCAAATTTCCTTACAACAATAAAGTACTTGATTTTTTTATCTCATGGTTTTAAGCATCAGCCCATATTCTTTTATTTTTATTTTTTTTTCTTTTTTGGTACTGAGAACTGAACAGAGGGGAATTCTGCCTCTAAGTTACACCCCCAGCCCTTTTTTATTTTAAAACAGGGTCTCATTAAGTTGTGGAAGGCCTCACTAAGTTTCTCAGGCTGGCCTCGAACCTGCGATCCTCCTATTTCAACCTCCCAAGTATTGGGGTTAGAGGCGTGTGCCACCACATTAGGCTCCTCACATCCTTTTTTGATCCCCATGAGTGAGCCATTTCTTTGCTAACTTGGAGTTAAATAAATAAACAAAGCCTGGGTTTATGTCAAGTCCCTTAGCTAGCTGTCAGTATTAAGATAGTAGAGTATTACCTAAAAATCTGCTCTTCATGCTTATTCAGTTATTTATTTTTCAAAACATGTTTATTGAGCAACTGCAATGTTCCAAGCACACTACTAGAATTTGGGGCTATGCTGATGAAAAGCAAAGAACCCTGTTTTTTAAGATAATATAAAAAAGGATGGGAGGTGCAGGTAGAAGGATCTTGTGAGAGTTGTGATTTTGAATAGGCTGGTAGGATAGGCCTCATGGGAAAGAGGACATTTGATCAAAGACTTAGAAGACAGGATGAGAGTTTATCGCTGAGGAAATCTAGGGAAATAGCTTTCCAGGCAGGGGAAGTCATCATGGCGAAGACCCTAAGGCAAAGTGCTCTTGACAAGTTTCGGAAACTTAAGGACTCCACTACATCTGAACAGAAGTCAGAGTAGCCAGAGATAAGCTGGGTGGGGGAAGTGCACAGGGCGTGGGAAGACAAACCGGGTAGGCGCTTGTAAACACTGAACTTTGTGCATGTATAGTTGTGTAACTTTGATGTAGAATTACATTGCACCAATAAAAGTATAAAAATAGCATAAAGCCATGCAATTATTTATTAAATGATAATTCAAAATCAGGAGGCTAGCCAAGGGAAAAACATGCTTATCCTCCAAAATATCAATAGTTGACTTTTTTTCTTCTTAGGTATCAAGGACATATTGCATACTCATTAGGCCTTTTATAGTTAATGACAACTATCACACAAATAACCTTAGTTCGATACAGATAAATAATTCTTTTCTCACCTACACTTAGAATAATGCCAAATATCCCTTAGCTAACTTTTGGTTATTGAAATAAAAATATTAATAATCATTTAAAATGTACATATCAAGCCGGGCATGGTGGCACACACTTGTAATCCCAGTACTTGGGAGGCTGAGATCAGAGGATCTGAGTTCACGGCCAGCCTCAGCTACTTAGTGAGGCCCTCCACAACTTAGTGAGACCCTATTTCAAAATAAAGAATAAAAAATAGGATTGGGGGTGTAGCCCGGAGGTAGAATGCTCCTGGGTCCAATCCCTGGTACCACAAATAAATAAATAAATAAATAAATAAATAAATAAATAAATAAATAAAATGTACATACCAGTTTATCCATCATATACATCCAAAGTCTTAGGGTTAAAGTTGCTTTAGTATACAGAATAGTTGGGCTTTGCCAAGCGTAATGGCACATACCTGTAAATCCCAGTACTTGGGAAGCTGAGACAAGAGGATTGGAGGTTTGAGGTCAGTCTCAACAACATAGCAAGGCCCTCAGCAACTTAATGAGGCCCTGTTTCAAAGTAAAGAAGAAAATAGGCCTGGGAGTATAGCTCAGAGGCAGAATGCCCCTGGGTTCAATTCCTAGTACCACAGTTAAAAAAAAAAAAGAATAGTTGGGCTTTGGGGATGACTGGAGGTTTGGGTGTAGTTGAAAGTCATGAACCACCTGTGAAACGTACATTAGCCATCTCAGTTGCGGGGCTTCCAGTAATAACCGTGTGCAAGGGAGAAAGAGCACAGCAGCAGAACTAGGGCTAGCAGAGGGAGGCTGGCTTAGACCAGATGGGAGAGCATGGCAGGCAGGTACAATCACAGTGTTCAGTATGGTGAACTTCTTTACCTGGGCCAGCACTGATACCCACGGCACGAAAGCCAAAAAATAGTTAGGCAGGAGTGGTGGTAAACACCTGTAATCCCAGTACTTGGGAAGCTGAGACAGGAGGATCACAGGTTTAAAGTCAGCCTCAGCAACACAGTGAGGCTTTCAGCAATCTAGAGAGACATTGTTCCCAAACAAACAAAAATGGGCTGAGGGTGTAGCTTGGAGGTAGAATGGTAGAATACCCCTGGGTTGAATCCCCAGCACCACACACACACACACACACACACACACACACGTTGCACTGCTACATTGTTCATCAAGTATTAGGGCTACCATAATAAATTACCACAAACTAGGTGGTTTAAACAACAGAAATTTATTCTCTTACAGTTCTGGAGGCTAGAAGTCCAAGATCAAAGTGTTGGCAAGACTGGTTTCCTCTGAGGCACCTCTTCTTAGCTTCTTCTCCCTGTATCTGCACATAGTCACCCCTTGGTCTGTGAGTTATCTGTATCCTACTCTCTCCCGAGAACACCAGTCATACTGGATTCAGTCCACCCACATGACCTAATTTTACCTTAATTATATCTTAAAAGGTCTTATCTCCAAAAACAGTCACATTCCAAGGTACCAGGGAGTTAAGATTTCAACATATGATTTGTGTGTGTGTGTGTGTGTGTGTGTGTGTGTGTGTGTGTGTGTGTGTGGTACTGGGGATTGAACCACTGAGCTACACCCCCAGCCCTACTTTTATTCTTATTTTGAAACAGGGTCTCACTAGGTTGATGGAAGTCTCACTGCTTGCTAAGGCTGTCCTTGAACCTGCGATCCTCCTGTCTCAGCCTCCCAAGTACTGGGATTACAGGGGTGTACCACCACACCGGACTCAACATATGAATTTTAAGGGAGCACAAATAAGCCCAAAATACCTAGCATCAAAATCCAAGTGATTTATCTGGTTGAAACAAGACTCAAAGCTGGAGTACCCAATTACCTTACTAAGCTCTAGGCAAAGCGGGAGAACCAAAACATGTTTTTGTTTGTGTGTGTGGGTAGAATTTGTTTATTACAGATTTGGTATTTTAAAAAAACACACAAAACAGTCATCCTGAAAAAACCAGAAATTTATGGTACTATTTTATACTTATTAAAATAGAGTTAATTTTCAACTGGCCTCTAACGTCTTAGCCAGCCTGTGGCAGGCCATGGGTAAGAGCTAAGAGAGCAGCCCAGCCAAGTGGGTGGATACTGGAGGCTCCGACTCTGCACCTAGCATGGGAACCAGAGTGCACACCAGAAAATTACAGCTGCAGCCAGATACAGTTTCAAGAGAAGTAAAGGAGGGGAAAGGGAAGGCTACCACTTTGGACAGGGCATGCCTAGCACTTACTCCAGGCATATTATATACCAGAGACTTGAGATACCAGGTCTCGCTTGGATTCCTGTAGGGCCATCATAGGATAAATCTAAACAAAGTAGTGGAAATACATAGGCTTTAAAGTGGAAAAGTTCTCAATCATAAACTCTAGCTATCTAGCTATCTAGCTTTGTGCATAAACATACTGATTATTAACTTATGAGAATGTGATAAAAAATTTTTTGCATCTCAATTTCCATAAATATCTCCATAAATACTAGCTCCTTGATGGGCATGGTGGCACACGTTTGTAATCCCAGTACTTGGGAGGCTGAGACAGGAGGATTGCAGGTTTACAACCAGCCTCAGCTACTTAGTGAGGCCCTCCGCAACTTAGTGAGACCCTGTTTCAAAATAAAGAATAAAAAATAGGGCTGGGGGTGTGACTTGAAGGTAGAATGCCCCTGGGTTCAATCCCCAGTACCGCAAAAAAAAAAAAAAAAAAAAATACTAGCTCCTTTTCTCACAGTTGAGTAGGACCAGAGGAGATAGCTACTATTAATTAGAAATTAACCTACCGAAAAAGAAAAGAAATGCTGGGCCTGGTGGTGCATGACTATCATCCCTGTACTTGGGAGGCTGAGACAGGAGGATTGCAGGTTGGAGGCCAGTTTCAGCAACTTAGTGAGACTCTAAGCAATTTAATGAGATTCTGTTTCAAAATAAAAAATAGGACTGGGGTTTAAATCAGAGGTAGAACACTCTTGGGTTCAATCCCCAGTATGAAAGAAAGAAAGGAAGGAAGGAAGGAAAGAAGGAAGGAAGGAAGGAAGGAACGAAGGAAGGAAGGAACGAAGGAAGGAACGAAGGAAGGAACGAAGGAAGGAACGAAGGAAGGAGCCAGGCATGGTGGTGCATGCTTGTAATCCCAGTACTTGGGAGGCTGAGACCAGAGGATCTGGGTTCGCAGCTGGCTTCAGCTACTTAGTGAGGCCCTCTGCAACTTAGTGAGACCCTGTTTCAAAATAAAGAATAAAAAATAGGGCTGGGGTGTAGCTCGGAGGTAGAAGTCCCTGGGTTCAAACACCAGTACCACAAAAAAAAGAAAGAAAGAAAGAAAGAAAGAAAGAAAGAAAGAAAGAGAAAGAAAGAAAAAGAAAGAAAGAAAGAAAGAAAGAAAGAAAAAGAAACATAATAAAACAGGAGTGTTTCCGCTTTTAAAGTTGTTGTCCAGTGGACTAGCGAAGGGTATAGAAATATGAAAGTTTATTTTAAGTCAGGGAAAAATAGAAGACAAAAGCAGCTCCCCCTCCCTTAAGGAGGGTCCTGGAAAGAGAGTGACCTCGAAGCTTTTGGGAAGTGGGCTTTTAAACCTTACTGAGAGCTGGGCATGGTGGTACACACTTGTAATTCCAGTACTTGGAAGGCTGAGACAGGAGGATTGTAGGTTTGCAGCCAGTCTCAGTTACTTAGCCCCTCTGCAATTTAGCGAGACCCTGTTTCAAAATAAAGAATAAAAAATAGGGCTGGGGATGTAGCTCAAAGGTAGAATGCTTCTGGGTTCAATCCCCAGTTCTGAAAAAAAAAACCTTACTGAGAATTTCTATCTGCACTTTTATGATTGGTCAGAATTAGGTTTTGGGGAACCAATGACTTTTGCACAATTTTGATCCTTAATTTGAATGGTTATCTTGTGGGCTGGTCAGGGAACTGATTTCCTAGTGCCCACCAGTCTCTCTCTTTCCTGTTTACCTCCCCCAACCTCACAGAAGGCATGCAGAGGGCCATTTTCCTTCCTGTTCCCAGGTCCTCTGCTTTGCCTTCTATCTCCCCTCTGATGAAGTGAACACTGCTGTTAGGGAAATGGGGCGATGACTGCTCTAACTGCTTCAAGCTGGTAGGGGGCGCTGTCGGAGTATTGAAGTTTAGGGACTCCGGGGTGGATGACCTAGAGGTTCATGGAAGAAGGAATTCTTCATATGGTGTTTTGTTTTCATAACTACCTGGAGCTGGAGGCCTGAAGGAGTCTGGTTATCTTGGCTCAAAGTTATTCATGGTGGTTAGGTGGGCATTTACATTAAAACCTGGTATGTTAGTACATTATACAATAACCCAGATATCTTGCCATAATGGCTCTTTTATAACCCTTTATCTTGGGCCATCTACCTGTTAGCATTTTAAATTGGAGGCCAGGTAGCCAACCCATTTGCATAGACCATGAATCATAATATATAACATTGTGAAAGGTTTTTGTGGCACAAAGCCTCAAAAAGACCAAGCATGTTGTTTTTAACTTACACAGGCTTGCTTAACCCTCTGATTTTTGTCCTCATCTTTCTTTTCCCCTATGGGATAACTCAGACATTTAGAACAAAAATCTTGTTATAGGAAATCTTTTTCCTATAACATTTTCCTATAATCCATTTCCTAAAAACATTTTCCTCTTTCTTTTAGTTTTCCTTATTATAATATCCCCTCGTGCCTATAAATATCTCCTTTTATTTACTGGGTTTTCTTTTGTCTATTTGGGCTCTGGTGGTATGACAAGGCCATATCTGATTTACCTTGCTGGTATAGCTTTGAATTTCTTTCTTTTTTTTTTTTTGTGGTACTAGGGATTGAACCCAGGGGCATTCTACCTCTGAGCTATACCCGCAGCCCTATTTTTATTCTTTATTTTGAAACAGGGTCTCACTAAGTTGCGGAAGGCCTCACGAAGTAGCTGAGGCTGGCCACGAACCTGCAATCCTCCTCTCTCAACCTCCCAAGTACTGGGATTACAAGCATGCACCACCATGCCTGGTATTGAATTTCTTCTTAATACAAACTTTAGATCCTTTACTTTCCTCCTGCAAAACAGATCCAGTTGCAAGATAGTGTCATTGTTAACCATTTTTTTTCCCCTGGTGGCCATCCTCTCTGTCTTTTGACCTATACTACCAAATGCATGCACAACAAAGACTAGATTTAATGGGGTGCTGGCAAGCTTGGCAGATGGGCCATTTCCCATCTGAAAGACAGAGGAGAAATAAAAGTGTGCTTTTAGTTCTCTCACTGTGCATATCTAACACCTGTTTCATGCATGGGCATAAATGGGGTGTATCTACTGGATTTATCCATGCTTACCAGCATGATGTAGAGCTAGCACCTAGCTATGACCTCCAGATACATATGTGATGCATCTGGGTGGAGTGTCAGTGAAACATGAGGCCAGCACCCATCTCCGACCGCAAGCCTGAATGCACCATGGTAATTGCAGGATGTATTGCTGCCTGCCTGTGACTTTCCTTTAGAAAGTGTCCATAGCCTATCTGTGTTCAGTTTTTGTTTTTTTCTTTTTTTTTTAGGACAACAGCCAGTAAGGAAATGAAACTCAGGATGTCCAACAACTGCAGCTCTATCAGCTAAAGATTGTTAAGGAGTATTTAATTGGTCTGATCATTATTTACAAAATTTTAGGATGTTCAGGTAAAAGAATATATAGTTGTTTCCATCAAAGCAATGTTTACAAGATTACACATTGACATGAACCTTGATTTCTAGCAACCTTTGTTGTCTTTTAGTAGAGACCTAAAAACAATGTCATTTTACAATTTTTTTTTTTTTGGTACTGGGGATTAAACGCAGGAGCATTCTACCTCCAAGCTACACCACCAGCCCTATTTTTTATTCCTTATTTTGAAACAGGGTCTCACTAAGCTGTGGAGGGCCTCACTAAGTAGCTGAGGCTGGCTGCAAACCTGCGATCCTTCTGTCTCACCCTCCCAAATACTGGGATCCCAAGCATGCGCCACCATTCCCAGCTCAATATTGTTTTTTATATACCAACAATTTAGACACCCATTTAATTGAAATGTTATTTTAGATCCTAAGAAACCACGAGCATTTTAAAGCATTAATTACATTTTGTATTTACCCAATTTAATAATTAAATTATAGATTATCCCTGAAAGTCAAGACATGAGATAAACATCATTAGTATCTTAAAACATTTTTTCTGCCAGAGAAAAAACTTTAAAAGCAACAGACATGGTATTTGAAAACATCTACACAGGTAAATATAATCTTGATTGACTGTTTATATAGGACAAAGGTATGTGTTAATAATTTTAAGGACATCTTTAATCTCATGAAAAAATCTTTACTTTAATCACATGAAAAAATCTTAAATTTACTCAGTTGTTTGATTTATTTAAGTCATGTGAACTCAGAGGCATTTAATTTTATGTTTTTTAAAATTTTATGAGCACTCATTTATTAATATGTGAATTTGTGGTACTATGTGTACAATATACAGACACATTACACACACAGCACAACAAGCAACAGGTAGGGGACAAAAGAGTTACAGATATTTATTGCCAAGAGTGAAGCCAGATCTAGAGCTTCTAGAAACCAAAACATATCCTGTCACAGATTTTATTGTATGACACAGACATGAGGAAAACTTGTGCAGTTGGCCATGGCTAGTCATGGGTGAGTCTGAATCAAACTGATTTAGGTGGCCACTTGGTCTCCCATGGCAGGCAAACACACCAATCACTACCACTGTCTATCCTCTCTTTTAGGATATCAAACAGAGAATTAACCCTTGAATAGCTGCTGAGTAAAGACAAGTGACAAAAAAAAAAAAAAACAGGAAAGATAGAGACCCAGAACGCCTTTAGTTAGACAAAACAAAAATAAATCAGAATGGAAAATATATGTGCACAAACCCAGGTGAATGTGTAAAAATCCATGAGCTCAAAAAATGAAATGGCCATAGTTTCTGTAATAAAAAGCTATATTCTGCTGTAAATTTGTATAGGTGCTTGCGTAAGAAGACTTGTGTTTTTTGTCTTGCCAGAGAGGGGTTAGAATACAGAGCCTTAGAATCCTAGATTTGGCTTTCAGAGTAAGAAAACAAACCACATCAGAAAATAGAATTATCAGCCGGGCATGGTGGTGCACGCTTGTAATCCCAGTACTTTGGGAGGCGGAGACCGGAGGATCCGGGTTCACGGCCAGCCTCAGCTCTCTCTCTCTCTCCCTGTCCCCTGTCTCTCTCTCTCTCCTTAGTGAGGTCCTCTGCAACTTCATGAGACCCGGTTTCAAAATAAAGTATAATGCCAGGCGTGGTGGTGCACGCTTGTAATCCCAGTACTTTGGGAGGCGGAGACCAGAGGATCCGGGTTCGCGGCCAGACTCAGCGTGCGCGCACGCGCGCGCACAAGCGCACACTCTCTCTCTCTCCACTCTCTCCTCCCTCTCTCTCTCTCTCTCTCTCTCTCTACCTAGTGAGGCCCTCCACAACTTCCTGAGACCCGGTTTCAAAATAAAGTATTAAAATATAGGGCCGGGGGTGTAGCGCGGAGGTAGAACGCCCCTGGGTTCAATCCCCGGTACTGCAAAAAAAAAATAAAGTATAAAAAATAGGGCCGGGGGTGTAGCGCAGAGGTAGAACGCCCCCGCATTCAATCCTTGGTTCTGCAAAAAAAAAAAAGAAAGAAAATAGAATCATTTTACAAGTTTTTACAAGAAACATTTAAACATTATCTACCCAAAGCAGAAATTCTTTGTGAGTTTGACCAGCAGCAGCAGAGACATAGGTGTGAGATGTTACCAGTCACACCCTGGAAGGGGCAGTTCACCCCTCCCAGAACCCGCATATAGATAGGCCCAGAGGAGTTGCTTTAAAGCAGACACCTCTTTTCTCATGCATATTAAATTCGGGGTGGTGGATGAGATAGGATAGAAGAGATAAGATATTAGATAGGAGATAAATTGGGAAGGAAAGGGAAAATATAGTTTTTAAATCTAGAAACTTCATAATCCTTAAAGTCACCTTAAAGGGTCTGTTCTTTCTTAGACAAAACCCCTTAATAGGCCACACTTTTAATTATAATAGCCTATCTGGCCTGTTATTTTCTCAGTCCTCAACAGGCCAGGCCTATACTTTTAATTATAATGGCCTATCTTCACACCTGAATTTCTGAAATGCTTGACAAACAACAAGAACAAAAAACAAATCCCAAAGTCTCACATTTGTCAAGCCCAGCACTTCTCTACTTCCTGGGATGCTTGGTAAACAAAAAAAAAATTCCAAAGGAATTCTCACCTTTTGTCAAATCCAGGAGTCACCAGCACCTACCAATGAAACCTGAGGATTCTAAGAAAGAAGACTGGCCATCTCATGTTACCCCATCCCCACCATGTGTCCCTAGCCACCCCTCTCTGGGCTCCCTATAAGAAAAGGGGAGATACAGCCAGGCATGGTGGTGCATGCCTCTAATCCCAGTACCTGAGAGGCTGAGACAGGAGGATCGCAGGTTTTTTTTTTGTTTGTTTTTTGTTTTTTTTTTTTTTGCAGTACCAGGGATTGAACCCAGGGGCGTTTTACCTCCAAGCTACACCCCCGGCCCTATTTTTTATACTTTATTTTGAAACTGGGTCTCACAAAGTTGCGGAGGGCCTCACTAAGTAGCTGAGGCTGGCCGAAAACCTGGATCCTCTGGTCTCCGCCTCCCAAGTACTGGGATTACAAGCGTGCGCCACCATGCCCAGCTAGGATCGCAGGTTTGAAGACAGCCTCAGCAAGTAGTGAGATTCTCATCAACCTAGCAAGACCCTTTTTCCGAATAAGAAATAAAAATGGGCTGTGGGTATAGCCTGGAGATAGAAGTCTCCTGGGTTCCACCCCCCAGTACCACATAAAAGGGGGGGGTGGATGAAGATGGTCACTTTAATGCTTCCTGTTTCCAGGTCCTCTGCCCTGCCTCAATAGTAAAGAAACATAGAAGCCAGGTGTGGGGGTGCATGCCTGTAATCCCAGTATTTGTGAGGCTGAGACAGGATGATTGAAGGTTCAAAAACAGCCTCAGCAATTTAGCAAGAGTCTCAACAACCTAGAGAGACCCTGTTTCAAAAACAAAAAATAAAAGGGGCTGGGGGTATAGGTCAGTGGTAGAATGTTCCTCAGTTCAATGCCCAGTACCAAAAAAAAAAGAAAGAAAAGAAATGAAACATAGATTACATAGAATATATCTTCAGCCATCAATGCCCAAAATGTCACAAGTAATACAATTTAGTTTCCTGACATTGCATTAATGTGCTATGAAAATACCAAAGAATAAAAGTCTTTCCTTTCATTTCTTACCAATGGTGAAATCTCCCCTGATTGCCAAATATTAGATTCTTTTGTCAAGCTTAAAAATATTTGCTATTGCCATAGAAGCATGATGTTGACATTTCTGGTTGCTAGGTGCATCATATCCTTGGATGCATATATGACAGCATTCTGTTGGCTCAAATGTGAGATTTTTTTGTATCAGCAGGACTCTTTTTTTATGTATTGGTAAAATAATACAAAAATATAGATTTACCATGCAAAATCATATTTGAAAATCTGAATTCACTAATCCAAAAAAGTAAAGTTACCAGTATTTGAGGATTTATGTCTAAGAATTTTTTTTTCTTTTTTGGACCATCTTTAAGAGTATAAAATAAGTGAATAAAAACATTGAAACAAAGCAGATGCCCATCCATAGCAGAAGGACTGAATATAATGAACTTCATACACACCATGAAGTATGATAAAATTATTATTTTGTGTGTGTGTGTGGGTACTGAGGATTGAACCCAGAGGTATTCTACCTCCCAGATGTATCCCCAGTCTCCCCCCCCCCCTACACACACACACACATATTTTGAAACAGGGTCTCACTAGGTTGCTGAGGGTATTGCTAAGTTGCTGAGGCTGGTTTTGAAACTGCAATCCTCCTGTCTGTCTCAGCCTCCCAAGCACTGGGATTACAAGCATGTGCTACCATGCACAGCCAGATATTCACTCTTGAGAACTAATCTAAGCTAATTTGATTATGCGCAATGATTGTTTTTTTTTTTTTTTGTTTTTGAGAGGGGTAGCACCAAAGAGTTACAGCTAGGTGAAAGTTGAATTGTTCCCCTTTCACAACCTTACCACCAGATAGAAGAACATAAGAATTAGTTGCAATTCTGCCACACTTACAAACATGTATTAGCAAGAAAGTTAAATAATTATTTTTCTATTTTGGTACTGGGCATTGAACCTAGGGGCATTCTGCCTCTGAGCTACACCCCACATCCCCATCCCTTTTTATTTTTTTTTATCTTGAAACAGGGTCTCCCTAAGTTGCCAAGGGTCTCACCAAATTGCTAAGGCTGGCATCAAATCTATGATCTTTCTGTTTCAGTCTCCCAAATACTGGGGTTACTGGAATATGCCACCATGAGAGGCTCTATTATCTTAATTAACAAAATTTCTGGCATTTACTTAAAAAAAAGTAAGCTGGGCATGGTGGTGCATGCTTGTAATCCCAGTATTTGTTAGGCTGAGACAGGAGAATCGCAGGTTCGAGACCAGCCTCAGCAATGTAGTGAGATTCTCAGCAACCTAGCGAGACTCTCAGCAAACTAGCAAGACCCAGTTTCAAAAACAAAAACTAAAAAATGGCTGGAGGTGTAGCTCAGCAGTAAAATACCTCTGGGTTCAATTCCCAGTACCACAATAAAATAAAATAAAAATTAAAAAATAAAATTAAGTGTAATCCCAGTACTTGGGAGGCAGAGACCGGAGGATCCGGGTTCGCGGCCAGCCTCAGCTACTTAGTGAGGCCCTCTGCAACTTCGTGAAACCCGGTTTCAAAATAAAGTAAAAAAATAGGGCCGGGGGTGTAGCTCGGAGGTAGAACACCCCTGGGTTCCATCCCCAGTACCACAAAAATAAATAAATAAATAAATAAATAAATAAAATTAAGATAAAAGCTTCAGACAGTAGGTATCTGATAAGTCTTTCAAATACTAACTAACCACAACTGGAGAATGTATTCTTAACCAGGTTATTTCGACTGTTAACCACCCCCAGTGTGCAGTTTACAAATTAATATCACACCATATACTACTGATTAAATAGGAGCGTTAAATTTATGGGACACTTCTATGGGACACTTCTATAGTCTCAGCACCTGGGGAGACTGAGACAGGAGGATCTTGGGTTCAGCAATGTAGCAGACCCTGTTTCAAAATAAAAAAATAAAAAGGGTTGGGGGTGTGGTTTGGAGGTCGAATGCCACTAGGTTCAATCCCAGTACAAAAAAAGTAAAGCTGGGCATGGTGGTACATGCCTGTAATTCCAGTACTGGGAGGCTAAGACAGGAAGATCACAGGTTCAAGGCCAGCCTCAGTAACTTTGTGAAACCCTGTTTCAAAAAATAAAATAGGGCTAGAGGTTTAGTTCAGAAGTAAAATGCCCTTGGATTCAAGACCCAGTAGCAAAAAAAGAAGAAAAGGAAGGAAGGAAGGAAGGAAGGAAGGGAGGGAGGGAGGGAAGGAGGGAGGAAGGAAGGAAGGAAGGAAGGAAGGAAGAAAGGAAGGAAGGAAGGAAAGAAAGAGGAAAGGAAAAGAAAAGAAAAGAAATAAATAGGAGTACTTTAAAGTAAATTATAGCCAGGCATAGTGGCAGACACCTATAATCCCAGTATTTGGAAGGCTGAGACAGGAGGATCACAGGTTTGAAAAAAAAACAAAAACAAAACATAACAAAAACAAAAAATAAAATGTGGCTGGGGTGTACCTTGGAGGTAGAATGCCTCTGGGTTCAATTCCCAGTACTGCAAAAAAAAAAAGTAAATTATAACCCATGAAAAAATCATTATAAGTGAGGACTTTATAAACAAAGAGTTCTAACATTAATTAGCAATTCTTTAAAGTACCCTAGCAAGCCCCAGGGTCAGACAATGCCAGACTTTGATCTGGAAGGTCGGAAGTCATTCGATGCAATCCTAGGACGTCTTCTCAAGGAAATGTCAGCTTGAGCCAGTATTTGATCCCAACCGTATCACATTGCACTGTGAGCACACAGGCTAGAAAGCGCACTTCCACGGCTGGTACCTGCATGCTGCTCTTCGTACTTAGCTAAACTTGACAGCAGCGAGAAGAGTTCCTATTATTCCCACGTTTCCCTACACACCTCTCAGATCACAGCACACATCTGTGACAGTGGCTAAATGTCTCCCTGAAGCCAATTTCTCCAGTTTAATCTAATTTTCAAGATAGGAATAGACTTCTCTATTTAAGTCATATAATTCAGTTCATTTAATTTTGGGGGGAACACAAAGATCTCTATCAAGTGATTTGAACAAAATTATCACTTAAACCCCATGATTTAGAAAGATGAACTACAAACACCTTCTATCTTGAACACCACAACACCTCCACTTGGAACAAGATCAGACCCAGGGAAATGGAATTCGGAGCTCTAATATTCTATTCCAGTAGCAATGATAAAAGGCTTCTATTACAGTCCATTTTATGAGTCCACTGCATTTTTCTTTTCTTTTTTTCGTGTGTGTGTGTATATGTGTGTGTGTGTGTGTGTGTGAGAGAGAGAGAGAGAGAGAGACAGACAGACAGACAGACAGACAGACAGACTGGTTATTGAACCCAGTGGTATTCTCCCTCCGAGCAATACCGAAGCTGTACTGGGATTACAGGCATGTGCCACCATACCCAGCCTTCCACTATGTTTTCTAATACTTCCAGACCTTTAAATTTTCTAATCCTGAGTTTTAATGCATCGCCCTAATTGGCTGACTAGTTGGATTTTAGCAAATTCAGCCCAGAATGGAGGTGTAATGCAGTACAGTCCAGCTCATACCTGGTACAAGTGGTACTAAAATATTTCCTACATAAGCACCTCTATGCAGCACCTGTTGCATACAAGTTGTGGCCTTAGAAAAAGGGAGATCCCATTTTCTTTTAAATTTTCTTGAAAACTTTAAAAAATTAACTTTTGCAGGCTCCTAGCTAGCTCTCCACTTACTCAAAAACCTACTTATGGGTCCTTAAACATTTTGCCATTGTCAGTCCGGCATGATGGTGCACGCTAGTAATCCCAGTGCTTGGGAGGCTGAGACAGGAGGATCACAGGTTTGAAGCCATCCTCAGCAACTTAGCAAGGCCCTCTACAACTTAGTGGAGGACCAAATAAGAAATAATATTTGGCTGGGTGTATAACTTGGAGTAGAATGTCTCTGGGTTTGGCCAGGTGTGACACACGCTTGTAATCCCAGTACTTGGGAGGCGGAGACTGGAGGATCCGGGTTCGCGGCCAGCCTCAGCTACTTAGTGAGGCCCTCCGCAACTTAGTGAGACCTGGTTTCAAAATAAAGGATAAAAAATATGGCCGGGGGTGTAGCTCAGAGGTAGAACGCCCCTGGGTTCAATCCCTGGTACCGCAAAAAAAAAAAAAAAGAATGTCTCTGGGTTTAATCCCTAGTACCAAAAGAAAACAGAAACAAAAACATTTTGCCATTGTCATTAGTTTCAAAGACATAAATAACCTCAAACCTGGGCCTCTGAGGCATTATTCCATTAACATCTGGCATTTGTAGGGTTCTGATATTTGCTCAGTACGAATAGTTCTTCAGTCGTATGTCTTTCAGTTGAGCTATCTTTAAGCTCTCCTCTTCAATTTCTCCTTTTGTAAACAAAAAGGTTTAAACTAGAAGGGGTGTCCTTATTACAACGTTGAATACATATTAAGGATTTCAAAAAGCAGAGGTTATTCATTCAACAAATATTTATTGATCAGTTCCTATGTTATCAGCATCGTGATTAGTACGAGGGATGCCAAGGTAAACAAAGGTCAGCATGGTCTGTGAGCCTAATGACGGTCGCTAAGGGGTAAATGAGCACCTGCAATGTGACAGACATTAGGAAGGTCAAGTTCTACACACTATGGGAGCATATAAAGGAACAGCTAATATAGATTCGGGGGGCATGGACAACTAAATGGGTGGTTAGCACTTATCTGTTCATATTTTCATTCATTTAGTCGACAAATATTTCTTGAGCGTTTAATGTACACCAAGCGTTGTGATAACCATTGCAGATGAATGAATGTAAAGATGACAGTCTTTAAGGCATTTTCATAGTCTTGAATAAAAAAAGCATGTAAGTTACAATGTGAGGTAGTAAGTGCTAAAATAAAGTTCACCAAGGAAGGTTTCACAAGAGAGATGGGTTCTTCATGCAACTGAACTTGAAGGTTATGAAGGAACTTGGGGAGTAATGGGAAGAGGAAGGGCGCTCTAGAGGCAACAGTCGTGGGGAAAGGCGGAGATGAGAAAGAATATGACTGTAAAGTTAACTGAAAGAAAGCAATCAGGTATGGCTAAGTCTAAGGAGGGGAGAGGGGTGCACAATGACTGGAATGGTGGGGGCTTCAGATCATGGAAGGTCTTTTATGCCACCCTGAGGGGTTGAGACTTATGGGAGGTCACCAAATGGTTTCAAGCCAGGAAGTCACTTTTTCAGAACTGTGTTTTAGAAAGTTATCCTGATGCAGTGGCACATGCCTATAATCTCAGTACTTGGGAGTCTGAGACAGAAGGATTTGCAGGTTCAAGGACAGCCTCAGCAACTTAGCCAAACCCTCAGCAACTCAGCAAAATCCTATTTCAAAGTAAAAAGTAAAAGGGCTGGGAGTGTAGCACAGAGAACACCGCTGGGTTCAATCCCCAGTACCAGTACCCCTCCCCCCCAATTATGAGATTGTGGAGGTAGACTAGAGAAGGAATAATTTATTTTATCTTCACCCTGTGAGACAAGTATATCAGGTATTTTCACTCACATTTTTTTTTTTGTCCTGGGGATTGAATCCAGGGGCATGCTATCTCTGAGTTATACCCCCAGATGGATTTTATTTGTTATTTGGAAACAGGGTCTCACTAGGGTCCTGAGAGCCTCACTAAATTGCTGAGTCTGTCCTCAGACCTGCGATCCTCCTATCTCAGCCTCCCAAGTAGTAGGATTACAAGCGTGTGCCACCACACCCGGCTCACTCACATTTTATTTATGAGGAACTAGGTCTGGTAAATGTTAAGCGATTTACCTAAAGACCTCTAGGTTATTTCAAAATTGAGGAAAAGCAACACATTGTACAAATAGGAATAGAGGTGAAAACCTCCATGCAATTCACCTTTGACCTCAGTCTTTCTATCCTTGAAAATAATCTTTAATGGCTAAGTCTGGTTACACTGCTAATTCCAATTAATTTTACATAATAGATTGGATCATAATCTGAATCAGACATTTTGAAGTTTCTTCACTGGGTTGCTGTATGGATTAAATAGGATAATATATGTAAAGCCCGTCTTATACATAAAAGTTTACCACATATTAGTTCCTTTATACATGTATCTCCTCCACATACCTGATTTTGTTTCAGGTCAGTGCTGAAACCAAAGGTAGTATTCAATAAACATGTGCTGGGCATGGTGGTGCATGCTTGTAATCCCAGTACTTGGGAGGCTGAGACAGGAAGATCACAGGTTTGTGGTCAGCCTCAGCATCTTGTGAGGCCCTCCACAATTTAGTGAGACCCTGTTTCCAAATAAAGAATAAAAAATTGGGCTGGGGGTGTAGCTCAGAGGTAGAATGCCCCTGGGTTCAATTACCAGTACTACAAAAGGAAAGAGAGGAAGGAAGGAAGGAAGGAAGGAAGGAAGGAAGGAAGGAAGGAAGGAAGAAAATATGTGCTCTTTGGAAGCTGTGTATATTTTATTTTATTTATTTATTTATTTGTGGTACTGGGGATTGAACCAGGGGCATTCTAACTCTGAGCTACACCCCCAGCCCTATTTTATTTTTTTTATTTTGAAACAGGTTCTCACTAGGTTGATTAGTTTCACTACTTGCTGAGGCTGTCCTCGAACCTGTGATCCTCCTGTCTCAGCCTCCCAAGTACTAGGATTACAGGCATGTGCCACCCTGCCTGGCTCATTTATTTGTTTATGTATGCATGTATGTATGTATGTACTGGGGATTGAACCCAGGGGCATTCTACCTCTGAGCTATACACCCCAGCCCTATTGTTTTTATTTTGAAACAGGGTCTCACTAAATTGCTGAGGGCCTCACTAAGTAGCCAAGGATGACCGAGAACCTGCGATCCTCCTGTCTCAGCCTGCCAAGTACAGGGATTACAGGTGTGTACCACCGTGCCTGGCTTATATTTTAAACATGTTATTTTTATATACCCAGGAAGTAAGGTAATCTTATGTTGAATTTTTGTATAAAGTGTCAATCATCTCTGACTTGTTTGCAAATCTTATTTTCATGTGCTGACTTTTTTTTGGTACCGGGTATTGAACCCAGGTGCATTCTACCGGAGAGCTACACCCCCAGACCTTTTTATCATGAAGCAGGGTCTCGCTAAATTTCCTGAGGTCAGCCTCCAACCTACAACCTCCTCTCAGCCTCCCAAGTACTGGGATTATAGGCTTGTGTCACCACAGTTTAGTAACCTCCTCCTCCTCTTCCTCTTCCTTCTCCTCCTCCTCATCCTCCTCCTCTTCCTTCTTCTTCTTTTTGTGGTACTGGGGATTTGAATTCAGGGGTTATACCTCTGAGCTACACCCCCAATCCTTTTTTTTTTCATTTTGAAACAGAGTCTCACGAGGTTCCTGAGGGTCTTGCTAAGTTGCTGAGGCTGGTCTTGAACCTGTGATCCTCCTGTCTCAGCCTCCCAAGTACTAGGATTACAAGTGTGCGCCACTATGCCAGCTAAACTCCTCTGTTTGTTTTTGTTTTGTGCTGGGGATTGAACCCAGAGGCATTCTATTTCCAAGCTACACCCCTAGCCCGATATTATTTCTTTTTTCTTTTTTTTTTTTTTTG
>PVJS01024863.1:0-28324 GCA_004027185.1 Glis glis
TTCACAAATAATAACTATGTAAAGGTGGTAAATATATTACTTAGCTGGATTATGGTGATCATTTCACAATGTGTACATATATCAAATCATCAAGTTGTGTATCTTAGAAATATGTAATTCTGTTAATGGTATCTTTGTAAAGCTGCTTAAAAAGTAGAGATACTGTCCCTTGTGAAAACTACTTAGTACTCCCGTTGATATATATTCCAAGCTGTTATATAAGTCACTCGTAAACTGCCAGAAATAATGTTCATTTACCCTGCAGTACGGAGTGTCTGCGGCCACACTGTCACGGTCTGCTATTCACTGGCCATGCTGCTGCGGTCCACTTAAAGCGTATCCCGGGACACTGATGATGTGCCTATTCAATAGAGCAGGCTGCAGGGCATTTTACATATGTAAGTACAAACAAATAAGATATGAGGAAAATAACAACGTAAAGAATATTAGGTAAAGAAAGTGTCATATAAATAATATCACATAAAGAATATCTAATAATCCATCCTACATACATAAATATAAGCAAACAGCAAGAATTAAGCAAACAAAAAATTTGAAAGACCACATACCAAAAAAGAAACTTACATTGCAAATCTGATATCAAGATTAATTGGTATGCAAGAGGATACAATTCTTAAGTGGGAGAGTAAAAATTTTGCATATGTACTATGGCTCAAAAACAGAAGTGTAATAGTCTATAATGGAGATAACTAAGAAAAGCTTTTAGGGAGAGGGGCATTTTGGCCTATATCATAATGGTCTTGGGCAAAAATGAGTAAAGAGGAAAAGAGGAGTGTCGTTTGCAAGGGACACATCATGGGCAAAATCACAGAAGTCAAAATGAACAAGTTTGTGTAGATCTTATCACAAGACCATCTAGACTCATGAGAACTGTTGAGGAAATTTTAAAATATGTGTAGATACTTAAAAGTAGAACACTGATAATAGACTTTTTAAAAAATGATTTCCTTATATCAGCATTCTTTCGTGGCATTATATAAAGCATTGGTATTATTTTAGATATTAATACTATCTCCTTTACTCTCCAAATAATAATATATTCTACTTGGGAATAACTACTTTCTGTATGCCCTTGTGTCAATTGATTGTGCGTACAAGATCTGATTTTTCTAGGCTACTATTTGGTAGAAAAACTTCTTTCCATTTGTTCACTCTATTAGTACACTTTGTATTACTATAACTAAATACCTGAGGCTGAATATGTATAAAGAAAAGAGGTTTACTTAGCTCACATTTATGGAGGTTCAAGGGCCTAAAAATGGTAATAGTCTTCATACTGGCAAAGTTCCAATGTGGCAAAGGGCATCACATGACAAGAGACAGAGAATATTCACGTGTCCCTTCTGATCTCTCTCTTTCTTCTTATAAAGTCAACTAATTCTATTAACTTCCCAAAGGCCTTTCCTCTTACCGCCATCAACAGATTAATTTTCCACCCCCTTCATACTTCACAATAGGGAAAACTTTCAACACAAGGTCTCTTGTGGGACCTGCTCAAACTATATTCAACTCATAGCATTCACTTAAATCACTGAACTCTTTTTCATGAGATGAACAATTTTTGATTAGGTAAAATTTTCAAAATATGGTGGGAATAAATTGAGCAAAGGAGTGGTATGGTAAAAATCATTGTTTGCAGGGCTGGAACCAGGTCGGTGAAGCGAGTGAAGGTAGAAAGGAAGAAAGGGAATTGTGTCCAGAAATTGGCAGGTTGGCTAATGACCTCGTGTATCTATGAGGTAAAGAGGATGAGACGGCCTGTGGCAGAGGAAATAAGAAAAGGTGCAATAGAGAGACAACAAGACAAATGAAAAGGACATACTTATTGCTAAAATAAAAAAGAATGAACAAAAAGGAGGGAAAAAAACAGTGAAGTATAGTGAAAGCTCCTCAGCTAGCTTTTACATCTAATTGACTTCAAAAAAACGACAGGAGCTTAAAAGAAATCACTAGGGACAAAAATGAAGTTCTAAGAATGAATATATGGATGCTATTAAGGAAAACATTAGAATTAATGAATTCAAAGAAAGTAGAAAATAGTTAACTGGTTAATGAAGAAAATAGTCCATGAAAGTTGGGTCATCACATCATTAATACATATCTTTATATAAAACTGCATAAATCCATGCTATTTACATAAATATGTAATATTAATATTTAATCTATAAATATATAGTAATAGGATATGAGATGATTTTTTAATATTTTCAACTCCTGTTCTGGAAGTCAAATGAGATTTTAGATTCAGAGGACAGAGAAGCTAAGAGAAACTTACAGAAAATAAATATGGGAAGCTAAACTAAGATTCCTAATAATTCATGGGTTAGTGTTCACAGAAAAGAAGAGTTGCTATAATTAACATTTCTCAAATCCCATGATACAAAATAGTGACAGAAAAACATGTCAGTTAATTCTCTATACCAATTTCCTCTGGAATGACAAAATGAGAGAAGTCAGGCAATAGTAATTTCAATCACCTGGAGATTGATTTATTTTCAATTGCAAGTTCAGTCTGGTGAAAGGTGTTATAATGGCAGCCCATGATCCCTGAAGGAAAGTAGAACACGCAACACAGTAATTTAAGCTGCTGCACATGCAGGCCTCTGTCTTGACCTAGAGAGAGCTACTACGAGCATTCAATTACTGGACTCCTTTTCTGTTTACACTAATGCTACTTAACTTGAATCTCATCTGTCAAGGACACTTTATGTAATTTCTGTCTATGACTTTAGCAAATAAAATATACAGTGCATTGTGTTTAATTTACAATAATGTGTCTCCATGGCACTAGGAAATAGAAGGCATTTGTATAGATGATACTGTCAAAAATGCATATAGTACTTTATCACTTTACAGAACACTTACCCATTATTATATGGTAATTAATAGCGACAATATTATGATTAAATTTACTTACTTGATTCACTTGATTTCATTTACTTGGGTGCTTTTCTATGGCTATGCCAAACACAGCATAGCTATATACTTACACTAGTATTTTTCACTCTTGAGTCTGTAGCATTCTGGGTTTCGGCAAGTTTATACATTTTAATTTTTTAAAATTCTCTAATTCATTTCCTTAGTAAACAATTAATATGAACCTACTCGAATTATCAGAATGATCATCTTATAATTGAATATTGCTAAATTTCAGTTCCCGCTTTGGAATTTGGCTTGCAAACATACATTTTTTACCAAGTGAGATCCTAGAATAGCACTGAATATTAAGCACAATGTTTCTCAAACTGGAGTTCAAAGGCTGAGACATCTGCGGATATATTCTTGGAAAGATGAATGGTTGGGGTTCAGGTTTCAGTTTCAGAGAACAGAGTCCACCAAAACTTACATAAGCAGAAAATGATTTAGTGCATGGTATTAAGACCTCCACTGGGAGGTCTAACAAAATATATTGCAATAGAAATGATTCCCGAATATACTACAGAAATAAGAGAGCCATACAGGGGATGCCATACAGGGGATGCCTGCTCACTTCAGAAAACCAACGCTAAGGCTGCTGGCTCCAGAACCTCACGGTCATGGCTGAAATACACACCGGCACTTGTGTAATTTATCTTTATGTATCCAACATACACAGTGTTGATCATGAGGAAGATGTTCAATACTTGTATCTTGAACAGATGAATGGATACTTTCCCATCTCTTATACTGTTCCACCAATATATTCTTGTTTGTGTGTGTGTGTGTGTGTGTGTGTGTGGTCCTGGGGATTGAACCCAAAAATACTCTACCTCTGAGTTACACACCCAGAACATTTTTTATTTAGAAACAGGGTCTCACTAAGTTCCTGAGGGTCTCGTTAAGTTGCTGAGGCTGGTCTCAAACCTGCTATCCTCCTATCTCAGCCTCCCAGGTCCAGAAATTACAGACACCCAGCTTCAATGCATACATTCCTACACAGGTTGTCTTTTGAGTCCAGGTGGGCAAATGCCCACAGGAATTAAAAGAGTTAACTGTAATCATGGAGAAGAGCTGGCTATCAATTATTTAATGTAAAAATCAAGCATGAAAAACAAAATCCCATAAATCTCAATGATTCAAGAAAATAGTTTCCTTTTTACAGTCAAGTGACTATCATAGTAGGTGGGATGGGGCTGTCGTAGTCAGCATTATCAATGCTGTCTCCTAGTAAACCTGACCACACAACTTAAAGGAATAAAGATTTATTTTCTCACAGTTTTTTTTTGGAGATCTCTGAGTTCAGTCCATGTGAGGCCGGGATGCAGAGCTGGAGCTCAGGCCATGGTGGTGGGAAGCAGAGAGAGGGAGAGTACACGGGCTCTGCTCCTCACATCAGGAAGGCCCAGAAGCAGACAGTGCAAGCAAGGGAAGAAGAGAAGCATATATAATCCCCAAGGCCACACCCCTATGGATCCCTCCTTAGCAACCAAGCCCAGTTTCCATCACTGCTGCCTTGTTTCCATTAGGGATAGGGGGGGCATTTTAAATCCAACCCATTATAGAAGCTGTCACTGTATTCACAGATGGGGGGCTCTGGGAGCCGTGGTGAGTTGAACATAGCTAATTTCTATAGCCTGAATCAGCATTCAGTTTGCAAGTGGTGGAATTGAAGGTATTTATGACCCAGGCATTGAAGAAGTACACACAACTTCTGTCTACATCCCATTTGACATGAGTAGTCATGTAACACCATCTGACTACAGTGGAAACAGGAAGTACAGTATCGTTGTGCATTTCCTTTTCAAGATAAGTAAATAGGACATGATTTGGGTAGGCATGACTCACTCTGTGACAATGCTGGCTCCACTGGTCCCTGGTTGGCTGGCCCCGTTGCTCTGGGCCTGAGGTGAGGCAGAACATCATAGTGCTTATGGCAGCTAGGAAGCAGAAAGAGAACAGCGAAGAGGCTGAGGAGAAGATAAACCCTCCAGTCATACACTCAGTGACTGAATTCCCCTGCCTAGGTCCCACCTCCCAATCATCCATTTAGCTATGAATGGATTAATCCACTGATCCAGTCAGAGCCCTCATGATCCAGTCATGGCCGAAAAAGGCCCACTCTGAACCGTGCAGTGTTGGGGACCATGGTGTCAACACATGACCTTTCAGGGGACATTCCAGATTCAAACCACAAGGTGCTTGCTATTGTCTATAGCTTCTCTGCCTGTTTGAACATGGTATTCCTCCCTTCTCTGCCTATTTGAACATGGTATTCCTCCCTTCTATTAAATGTCTCTTTTTTCTCTTTGTTGCAGTACTGGGAGTGAACCCAGGAGCACTCTACCACTGAGCTATACCATCGGCCATTTTTTTTAAAAAATAGGGTCTTGCTAAGTTACTATGCATTGGCCTCAAACTTGTGATCCTCCTGTCTCAGCCAAGTAAATACTAGGATTACCAGGCGTGTGCTACTGCACCTGGATATGTCACGCATTTTTTGTGTGGAGCCTACTCTTCTCTTACCTGTGTTCCCCCAATAAGTTGAAATATTCTTTCTCAGCAAACAGAGCTGTGTGCAGGGGTTGAAAAGAGTTCTAAAATCAGATTACCTGGTATGAATATTTTCTACCACTTAATCACTCTGTGATCTTGAACAATTCATTCGGCTTTTCTGAGCGTCAGTTTCTTCTTACATAAAATGGAGATAATAGTACCTCGAAAGAATAATTTGAGGCTTCAATTAGACAACATGTGTAAAATATTTTGACAGTATCAATGCAAAGTCCATAATCAGTAAATTTTTATTATTTATTCTTCTTTTCTCCTTATATCTATTTCAAACCTTATCTACTCTTCTGTGCCTAAACTAACCATAATTCAACACTTGCTTCTGGCTATCACATATAATAATATTGCCTCACCTCTGCCCTGGAACTTCTGTAAGGCACAATATTAAATTCCAGACATTTTTACCTCAGTGGATTCATAAAAACAGATAGCATAATGTTTAATTATTTGCATCTTTTTATTCAACAAACAGTTGTTTAATAACAAGTAGTTGCCGTGTAATCACCAGATCTCTGTTGCACAGTTTCCTCATATGTAAAGTAGGCATGCTAGTAGTATTTATCAGCTTATTGTGAAATTAAGTGAGTGTATGTACATAAAATGCTTGGAAAAATGCCTGGAACTGCTAAAAAAAAGTCAGTTTTTACTAGAATCATCATTAATAGGTACAAAACATTAAAAATTCCTTAACAATACAAAAAGACTGCAGCATACACTTCCTAAAAAGACCTATTGCTTTTGCTTTCCTTAAATCACAGCGTATGTTTTCAGTACATATCAAGTCAACGGGGGGAAGAAAAACAAAAATGGACTGTGGAAGATTAATATTGGGCACAGTCATTTCATGGGAAATTTGATGTGTGATTAGACATGTGGGTATATATATATTTCATAAGAAAGAAGGAGGAATATATTAAGTCCTGATTTTATTTTCTGTATCCAATCAATTGAGAGGATTTGGGCTGTCTCTCCATAAGCGTGATGAGAGCAGAAACAGCAGCATCAACAAATGATCTTCCCAAGCAAACAGCTAGAAATGCTCCGAAAGAGCCCAGGATTATAGGTTATTTATTTGCATACCCATACTAATGCATTGCAACAAATTCAGTAAACAGGAGATGTGACAGTGGAATTGATAGGATTTGTGTTTAAAGAGGAATTTAGCTTGTAAAATATGAAAGAAGTTCTCTTTTCTTCTAATGCCACAGCAGAAGCAGAAATTTCTCAAAAGCTGAGGGATTTGGCAGAGGAATAATATGGGAAGAGGCCAGAAAGGAAGTTTCTGAGATAACAAAGGATATCTCTAAAGCACACACTAATTATCAGGGCCCAGCTATTTTTAGTTGAAGTTTTCTCTGGAAGGATTGCTCCTTTCTAGATATATCTGCCAGTCAGGAGAGGAAACATAAAAGAGCAACCTAATATCTGGGGAGTTCCCATTATTAAATATTCTAGTTTATATACATCTCTTGTGTTGTTAGACTGTTTATCTGAGGACACAGTTTTCAATAGCATTCATTCTTTCCTTAGTTCCTTTATTCAACAAACATTGAATGAGTGCTACTGTATGAGAGCTATTGGGTTAGATATCCTACAAATATATCCATGACCAATAATAATCAAAATTATTATTATCTTAATAATTATAGTAAACTCTGTAGCAAACTTTACAGTGTATTTACTGTGAGTCAGCCTGGGAATTGTTCAAAGCATTTGATTCTCACAAACGAATAATTGTACAGCAAATAATAATAACACGGCTGATTTGCAGATGAGGGATTGAGGCAAGAGAAACTAGTGACTCTCCCAAGTCCATACACTAGAACATGTCGCAGCTAGCATGACTCCAGTCCACACCTTTAACCAACATGGTAAAGGTGTCTCTGAGCTGATCTTATGCTTTTGAAAACTTACAGTCTGGCACAAGGAATCACAGTCATAATAAAGAGTGACTGGGACAAGTAGAAGGTATTGTGGCAACACCTATGAGATGTATCCAACTCAGGACATCAGAGCAGGAAAGAGTCATGGAAGCCGAAGCCTGAGGTATAATGTGGAGTTAATCATGTGTCAGGATAGGAGGTAAAAATGAAAGAGGAAACAGCATGGCCTCAAGTTGAAAGAGTTTAAGATCTGGTCCATTTGAGAAGTGAAGTTCACTTGACCTGTAGGAGAGAGATGACGAGAATGAACCCAGTGATTTAAAAAAATGCTTTTAATGCATTTTAATTATGCATCCTAGTGAGGATCAATGTGACAAAAAACATACATGCACACAGCTCTTGGTGTATTTCTCTCCATGTCCCACCCCAATACCCCCTCCTCCCCCCCACATGAATTAGTGAGATTGGTAGCAATACCTTCAGATGTTGCTGTAGTATTATTTGAACTGTTTCCTTCCTCAATCCTCTTCCATACACTCCCAACTCCCTTCCTAACCTCCTTCAACTACTCTACAGGTCTCTGTCTGCATTATTTAAAGTTCCTTATATTTCCTATTTTCTCTCTAACTTCCATATATGTGAGAAAATATACCACCCTTGACATTCTGAGACTGGCTAATCTCACTTAGCACAATATTCTCTAGTTCCATTCCTTTTCCTGAAAATGTTATGATTTTGTTCTTTATGGCTGAGTAGAATTCCATTGTGTGTGTATACCACATTTCCTTTATCCATTCATCCGTTGACAGACACCTGGGTTGCTTCCATAATTTGACTATTGTGAATTATGTATGCTATTATAAACATGGGTACGAATCTATTTCTTGACTATTCTGAACCCAGTGACTCAAGAAAAATCGTTCTTAGAGTCAGGATGACTGAGGAGCAAACTCAATCTTTCTTTTACAGGTCTTTCAAAAGAGGTAATGCCTGAGCTTCCTTCCAGAGCCTCACGCTTCATAAAAGGTACAGGAGTATTTGAGTGAGCTACCACTTTGACAGGCAGGAACATTCCAGGTTTCCAGGGATGTTTAATGGGAAATCTACATCTCTGACCCAGCCCTTCACTTTCTAGAAAATTCTTCTGCATGCCTTTTCTTATAGTCAATAGCAGACAATCTCTTCTTTGAAAAAAGTTCTATGAGGAATCTTGTAAGACAATTTTAAAGCTGAAAGAATCAACTCATAATGATAAATGGGGGGTGAGATGTTAGAACAGGAAGAACTCATAAGAGGATTAAGGAAGTGAAGCTCGGATGCCCTTTCGAGATGTCAGAGAGTGACTGAAAAAGTTAAAAGTGATATGAAGAATGATTTTTAAAGGGACTGCATAAAGACAAGGCTTTCAAGAAGAAAGTCAATATTCCACAAGGCTACAGAAATATTTTGTGGAGAGAGCAAGGGTAGAAAAACAGAGGAGGAAATTGAAGCTAAAATAGCAAAAATCAAAGTATAGGTGAGAGAATTTGCTGTATCATCAAGGTAAAAAGCATAAAGAAACTTCCAGACAAGAATAGAGACCGAAAACATAGAATATATAGAGAAGAGAGGGTTATGGCACAGAAAAAAATTAGAAATCAAGAAGTTTCTTTGAGAAAAGAACTCATAAGTCATACAGGTAGGAGTGATGTGTGCCAATAACAAGGACATAATCAAGGGGTTAGAAAATATTCTACAGCACATTCCTCAACTCAGAAATTGAGCAGACTGATTAAGGTAAGGTTTGAAGTTTCTTTTGGGTTTGATAATTGATTGTTTTCTCCTGAGTCTTTCAGTCCTTTAAAAAGGAATTCCAAGACAACCATTGGATGAAAGGTATATGGAAAAGAGGTGAAAAGGACAGTACAAGGAAAATTACTGATAATAATTTTATTATAATGGAGAGAACAAAAGCAATAGATCCTGGAGACCATTAGCAATACTACACACTGATCACAAGACTTTTTGTAGGCATGTCACTGCAAAGGTTGGCAAGCTTAGCAAAGGCAAGACACGCAGAGCAAATGATACACCAGAGAGCCAAAAATAGCTGATTGGGAATTTCAGAGGAGGTCTGAAACAGGCCAAGAGGAAGAGGTGGGGAAATTATTAATTAGCTTATTAAAATATGGCTTTGATGATTAACCATAAATAATTTTCTTTCCAAAAATCTAGATGTAAAATAGTTTGCCAGATAAGCTCCTGAAACAAGTGTGGATGTTATATATCAAAGTGACCCACATTCTAGTGCTCAATGGGGGGGATAAATTAATGTGACAAAGATGGTGAGACAGTTCTGCCCACGTAGTCGTTCATTTTCATGTGTGCTCTGTAGACCCTCTTAAAAGGAAACAAATAACAAACCTGAGAGAAGACAAATGAAAATGATTAAAAAAGAGAGATGCTATCATAGGTTAATAACCCTAGATACCTTATGCAGATAACATTGCCATGACGATAGCAAGCAAACCAAAGATGAGAATATTTAAAATCTGTAAAGAATACTGCAGGAAAGCCAAAGCAAGAGGCAGCAGGGCATAGTGCTATAAAAGGAGATGAAGACAGATCTGATACTATGGAAGATAAGGAATTTGCAGGCTGGGTCACTGGCAATGTTTGACTTGCTTTGTTGAGAAAGAAGATGCAAAATGGCGTTAGCGCAATGAAAATAAGAGAAGAGAAGATGAAAATAAACATAGGGGATTTGAAAATTATTAGGGAGCTGCATACATATAATTAAGCATTGCCTGGTGCCAGTTCATATTTGCACATCATATCCCCTCCCTTACCCCCTGCATGTGGCTCCCTCATTAATGAGTCATTTTAAAGTTCTCCTGGAACAAAAGAGGCAAGAAACTTAACAGAAAAATTTAATATGTATTTCTCATGAGAGGATGGAATGGTCAATATCAAAGTATTTTTATCAGTTAATTTCTTTGTCTTTCAAAATCATGAAGGCAAATAGTGGCAAAATCTGGACAAGATGTTGGGGCACAGTGGGAAATCACCAGCTTTGGAAGTAACAGAGCTCTGTAATCATCAGCTAGCTGTAGGGCTGGACCAGTTACTCACCCAACTGGAGTCTCTTCTTTTCTTTTTCTATTCATATGTTAAAAGGGGATAACAGTTGTGTGTGTATGTGTGCCTCTATGTGTATGTGAGTATTCTAAAGTCATAGTGAGAATTAAATGGGGTGATGTATATTAATTGCTTAACACACAGGTGCCCAAATATCTTGATGGATTTTAGTAGAAATAGCATTTTAAAATGTAAGTGCTCAGAAAGTAAGGGAAAAGATAATACTTAAAATGACAACGACAACAACAAACTGATGAATTTGAAGTCGGGAGCTTTACAAATGTCTCTGTGCAGCTATTAAATACCATTATGACATGGAATATTTTTGTGTGTATGTGTGTGTGTGAGTGTTTGTGTTACTAGGGATTGAACCCAGAGACATTCTACTTCTGAACTATACCCCAAGCCCTTTTGTTTTGTTTTGAAACAGGGTCTTGCTAGGTTGCTGCCACTCGATAAGTTGCTAACGCTGGTTTCTAACCTTAGATCCTCCTATCTCAGCCTCCGAAGTACTGGAATTACAGGTGTGCATCCCCATGCCCAGATGATGTAAAATATTTTTAAAACAAACAAAAACTCACCTCCTAAGCATGAGGAATGTGAGAAACGTCAACAAAGAAACTTAACTGAAGACATTTGGAGCCATTTGGCAATGAAGGAGGAGGGAGATGAGGTGACTTACCAATGCAACTACATGGCTTATGGGGGCCTTGAAAGAAAACAGGAAAAGAACAAATAAAGGTGGCAACTGTTCTTTGGGATAGCAAAAAGAGAGAAAGATTCACTCATTTATTCATTCATAATTCAGCAAATATTTGCTGTGCTAGGCACTTTAAAATAAAAGAACTACTAAAAGAAATTACAAAGCAAAAATGATTAATGCATAAAAGAGAGCCATATGCATTTGTTTGCATTACATTAAATTATGATACGCTTCATGGCTATTGTAGCAGGATAGGGATCTATATAAAAGAAGCTGGGATAGTACATATCTGTTACAGGCTCATGTGAGAATGGCTGTTCTGATTTTCACAAATTTGAGGAAAGGTTATACATGGTCCAATTCAACCTCCAAGTTGCACTTGGAGAACAGGAAGGAAGCTGGCTTCTGGTCAGCCCTTGAGCTGCTCTGCATATCTACAATTCAGAGCACTTGGTGAAGGAGAAGCAGAAATGTATGAATGCAACAAAGGCTAGTGCTTCTTCGGAACAATGACCTAGAGGCCAGCTCATTCTGAATCACATATAGAACATCTTTAGCTGGGCCAGGTAATGCCCACCTGCCACTCCATCAACTTGGGAGGCTGAGGCAGGAGGATCACAGGTTCGAGGCCAATCTGGGCAAATTAGTGAGACCCTGTCTCAAAGTAAAAATGAATAGGGCTGGGGGTGTGGCTCAGTGGTATGGCACCCCTGGGTTCAAACCCCAATACCAAGAAAAAAAAAAACTTTAAACTATTCATTTCATTGTACATATAAAAGAACTTCAAAGGATATAAATCATGGAAATTATCATGGATTAGCATTTGCTACTGGCCTATAAGCACACATTTTCACATTTTTGCGTGCATACACAGCTAGCAAAGCACCTGGCACAGAAATGGCATTTAAGATTTGCACTACAGTGAGGTGGCACATGCTTATAATCCCAGTACTTGGGAGGCTAAGACAGTAGGATCGCAGGTTCAAGGCCAGTGCATGGTAACATAGCCAGACCCTTTTTCAAAATAAAAAATAAAAAGGGCTTGGGGATGTATCACAGTGGTAGAGCACCCCCTAGGTTCAACCTTCAGTACCACCAAAATAAATAAGATTTGTGCTATTAAAGTTTTCACAAATGTTTGTTTTGATGATTTTAGTGTATTTATGCCTTTGTACCATATTAACTATGACTAGACTAGTAAATCAGACACATTTCGATTGGTAAATTAAAATCCAGAGTATTCATTTGAAGATATTCCTGACTGACAAGGGGTCAATGGAGTCATATTTTCTCAAATCTTTCTCTAATAGAAACATAATACATTAGAAATATTTCTCAAAAACATAGAGTAATCAAGTCCAATATACACCACAGCAAAACTAAATACATAAATTTTAAAAATACATAAATTTTAAAAACAAGCCTTAACTATATCTAAGAAACTTATAATGACAAGATGATAACCTGTATCTAGAGTTTTAATGTTGCTATCACTCAGTAAGTAGCTGAATAAATTAGAAATAGAGCACAATATTATCCATTTAAAAAATAACCCAACACAAAGGTTGCCAAGATACTGAGCTTTTATCATTTCTAAAGCTTGTTCTCTGGGTTATTTTGTTCTGTCTCCCCTACATGGTGATGTTTGTTGCCATAGTTAAATCCAATTTTCATTTTTAGTGCTGTTGCATGCTGCTGAGATGCACAAAAGGCCACCACACTGTGTCTTTAGGCAAAATTCCTTTATCATGGCACAACCTCAGCTTATTTCCCAGAGTCATTTAAAAAAAGTCTGAATGGCATCCGGGTTTCTTCATTTTTTCTAGAGCCAAGTGTTTTCCAGACAAAAATATATTGTCATTCATTTGCAGTTGTGCTGAGAGAAATGACAAAGATTCTCTCCTTGACCAAACTTTAGTAAAGCTCCTCTGAGCTCTCTTTCAACTGCACCCCATCTTTCAAGGTGCTCTCAAGAGTCAAGTTTCAGCAAAAATCCTGCTAACTTGGTTTAGCTAGACTTCCCCATACTCCATGCCTCATTGCTCTCGATATTTGGTTCTAATTCTCATCCTCCTCCATCCCCCAGGTGATATCTGATCACATTACCTATTTGATATCTGATTATACTTCAGCAATAATTATTTTAGGTAAGTTTTTCCAGAATCCTCCCTCACACCTAATCCACTAACCCCCAACTCTAATCTTGGGCTATAGTTCCCTATTTTTCCCATTGTATTAGGAGTTAAGCCTCTCTCTCACCTGCTGCAAAACCCCACTGTATACCCATCACAAGAGACCCAATGAAAATATGCCTTACTGTTCTTTAACAAGTATAATGAATATTTTTGCTTTAACTGAAATGTTAATGGTTTGGCTATGGAGTGTCCCCCAGAAAAGCTCATGTGTTGGCAATGCAGAAATGCTCAGAAATGAAATAATTGAATCAGGGCTCTAACCTTACCAGTGGATAAATCCACGGATGAATTAATAATTTGAAAAGACTTACTGGGTGGTAACTATATGTAGGAAAAGTGTGGCTGGAGGAGGCAGCTGAATGGGATTGTGGCTCTATCTCTGGTCCCTTCATCTCTCTCTCTCTCTGTCTCTCTCTCTCTCTGTCTCTCTCTCTCTCTGTCTCTCTCTCTGTCTCTGTCTCTCTCTCTCTCTCTCCTTATGGCTTGACTTGAACATCTGTCCTCATCCATGCCATGCTGCCATGTTTCTACCTTGGAGCCTGCCAACCATGGACTGAACCTCTCAAACTGTGAACCAAATAAACATTTCCTCTTTTAAATTGTTCTTGTCAGGTATTTTGGTCACAGTAACAACAACAACAACAACAAAAAACTAATACAAGGAGAATTTTCATTTTCACTCTTATGTATTGTATTATTTTTGTATGACATGTACACTGACCACATATTGAAATGTTACTGGCTAGGATTTAATACTTAGAGGATTTCATCCTCATACAGACTTCATCTTCAATCATGAGTTTAACAACTTTGAACATAGCCTACTTTACATATTCAAGGAGTTTCTATCCTAATAGGGGAATGGACCTTGACAAAGAAATTATAACGGTTAGTTCCCAGAAGTAAAATTTATATGGAGAAGGGAATAATTTTATTTTTGTCACAATGACAAATATATATATATATATATATATATATATACATAATTCAAACAAATGTGATTTTTCTATACTTTCACAATTTTCTCTAAATTACTTTCATGTTCCAGAAAAATAACAAATAACACATGTTGAAAATTTGTATTATTGGGAGTCAAAGGTGCTTTGGAGACAAATCCTCTAATCTTTGGGGAGAGGGTTCAAGGGACATTTTTAAAGGAAAGTAATGAAGCTCGTATGGTGGCTCACTTCTGTAACCCCAGTACTTGGGAGACTGACAGGAGGATCGCAGGTTCGAGAGCTGCCTCAGCAAGTTAGTGAAACCCTCATCAACCTAGTGTTTCAAAAACAAAAAATAAAAAAGCCTGGAGGTGTTGCTCAGAGGTACAATTAGAATACCCTTGGGTTCAATCCCTAATACAAAAAAAAAGGGGGGGGGAAGGGAAGGAAGGAAGAAGGAATGTAATATCTCAGCTAAAAGTTGATTTAATATTACCAGTTGCTTTGTTTCCTTGTTACCCACAAGCCAATTGCAAATGCCTTTCTCTATGCCTTTCTTTCTTTCATCCTGACACAAGAAATATGCACCTTTCATCATTATGGTGCCCATCATATCTTCCAAGCCTCAGTTCACAAGACACATATCCATCATTGTTTCAGGAGACAGCAGGAAATACCTTTTTTTGGAAACCTTTCCTGAATAAACTCATCCTATTATTAAATCCTGCACTTGGTTCTAAAAAAAACTATAAAATTCAAGGTGAAGCAAAACTCAGATTCATATCATGATTTGTGTGCCAAAAGTTTGATGGTTCAGTATTGTCTACCACATCAAACACAAAGACTGCTTGCTGTCCAAGAGCCTCAACAGCCTGGTCTTTAGCTGTTCTTAGAATAGATATTTTTTTTTTCCTGTTAGGCAGAAAAGTAACCTGACAGGAGGATTTTTCTCACTAAGGTATTGACCCCTTAATTGGTCCAGACTATTTATATTGTAGTACAATACTACAGTAACTCATATTAACTTGGTATGATTTTGCTATTAGATGGAAGGGGCTACTTAGGACAGAGACATGTTTTCCTGGCATAAGTGAAATAGTTTGTTTTCCTTTCGACTCCCAAGTTTTTGGTCCAAAATCTAAGATAACCTCTCCTACCACATTCTCTCATTGCTGGCCCTAGACATACCAAGATACTTTCAGATTCTATAATCCTTTCTCCTGGGATTATGTTCTGAATGCATGAATGGCTTTCGATTTCCATCTGTTGGGAGGGGACTAGAATCTGGACCACTCCACTGTCAGCATGGCAAATCACTACATAAGCTACTGATTAATACCTTTCATAAATGCTCAGTCTTTATATAGTGTGAATCTCAAAACCTGAACCCTCAATTAAACAGAAAATAAACTTATTTGGTAGCATTTTAAGCCAAATTATTTATCTAATTTTAGGGAAACAAAACAACAACCAACCAAAGAACAATGGAATTAATCCCGCTTTCCTGGATGGTGTACTTAGTAAATAATTTATTTTGTTTTGACCAAATTCCTAAGATTTTCTGGTAATTTCAGAATAATGGATTGAGGTAAACAACAATAATTTGTGAAGTTCCTACTTGATGAATGCAAGCTGAAATGTTACTTTTAATTATAGCTTAAATTATTGCTAATAATTTAAGCAAGAACAAGAATAATACTTGAAAGAAGCTTTTACAACATTGTGACAAAAAATTAGGAGTTGGGCTTTGTTAAGATATATGACTCATAGGAACATGGGGCAAATTATGCCTTTCCAGCTCCAGCGACGTTCAATTTCAAAGCTAAAAGTAATACTCACTTTATCTCTTGGATGGGATGATGAAAGGGACACACACAGCTTCATTATTGCCTCAGGGAGCTAGTTCTGAAAAGTAATGGAGAAATACATCTGAAGAATTACCTATGAGAAAATTATCCATATTTCTGGGTTAAATACAATATATGGACAATGTGCACCAAATGGCAAAGTCAGCCAAGAGTGGAGGAAAGCCTTTTCGAGAGAGAGATTTCTCTAAAATTTTATCTGTAAGAATATTAGAAAAATTTAGGGGGTTTTATCAACCGCTGTTTTTACATCTTCTGTTTTCCATGGAATGGAGTGTTTTCATAGAAGATCAGTTAGGAAAGGGAATGAGCACTGAGCTTGGAACCAAAGGATAATAAAATCAATGGGATAATAAAATAAAAATCAAAGGAGAATAAAATAAAATAATTCAATAAAATGATAAAGGGGAAGAGTGTTGAGTTTGGAATCAAAGGTATTCTAACAGAGCACCTTTGGAAAATTTGTCCTCTTCCCTCTCCTTAGTTTTTTCTCATCAGTACAGAAAAGGAAAGAATGTCAATATTACATTTCATATAATTTTCTATAAGAACCAAATGAGATAATCTAGATAAATCACAAATTATGAAAAGTTGGGCTAAGTCATATTTTTTTTTGCGGTACCGGGGATTGAACCCAGGGGTGTCCTACCTCCGAGCTACACCCCTGGCCCTATTTTTTATACTTTATTTTGAAACCGGATCTCACGAAGTTGTGGAGGGCCTCACTAAGTAGCTGAGGCTGGCCGCGAACCCGAATCCTCCGGTCTCTGCCTCCCAAGTACTGGGATTACAAGCGTGTGCCACCACGCCCGGCTTTGGGCTAAGTCATATATAAATTTGACCTGGTAGGTTCTAGAACAAGTATCTATATTATATTTTCATTAAAAAGCTGAGTCCCCTCAACTTTTATATTTGTTTTAATGGCCTCTCTCACCAGTGGTTTAGGGTACTAACTCTGAATCCAGTCTCTTAAGTTTGACTCTCAATTTGGCCACTTACTGGTAATTAATGTAAATTCATTTTACCTCTCAGTGCTTTAAAATATATTTCCTATACATAGGGATTGTAATAAGGATGCTTAACCAATTAGATTTTTCCATGATTAAATGATATAATATAGGTCAAGTACTTACTATAGTGCTTCACACAGAGTAAGGACTAAAATGTGTTGCCTATTTGTATTCATTTCACACAGGCCTACAGAGTCAAAAATGGAAAGCCTCTCCCACTTCAATAACCTAGTCCCTCCACCCACATCCCTCATCCTAACCATCCCACCCCTGTAGAAAAACATACCCACAGACAAACAACAAAAGCCTTGACTTCTCTCTCAACATATCCCTTTTCTTCTTTCTTCATTATCTTCAAATATCAATGCTTACTGTTTGGCTTCTTTAACTTCATGAGTTTTCTCAGATCTCTTGATCACTGACACTTTAGACAGATACGAAGAATTGACGTATTCAATGAGGTTTTTTTTTCACCCGCTGTATGCTTGCTCTCATATTTTAGACAGTCCTAAGGGGACTATCTTTGGTTAAAAAAATTCTGGGATATACTTATGTCTAATAGTTACACATATCTAATTTCTTTGATCCTGTACTCTTCTTCTTCTGAGCCCTATGGCTTCTCACTAAAAGAACTTTTCTTTTTCCTCTACTCTGTCTCATAAAACTCATCCATATGCTTGACTTCGGTGATTACCCCTGTGTATGTGGCTTGCCAGTTTTTACCTTGGGGCCTGATGTGTGACCAGGCAGCCATCATCTCTCCTGTTTTCTACTGGATGGTTCACCGTAAGTATAAAACACTAACATACTCAGTCCAAACAAAGTTTTCACTCAAAAATAGCCCTTTCTTCTAATTTGTCCACCTCTGTCCATGATGTTCCCATTGACCAGCCCTTAGATTTGAAACTATATAGTCATCATTGACTCATTCCTTTTCTTCACTCTCTATATTCAGTACAGGAGAAAAGAACCCCATGCTTTTCTTTCTTGTAAATAATTATTTTGTTCTTCCCCTCCTTCCTTTCTCCACTGACGACACTTAAATGCGGGCCTCATTATTTCACCCACAATAGAATGATTATTATAGCTCTTTAGCTTTTGCAGGATTTCTGTTGCTTCCCCACCCAATCATTATTTCTGGCTTACAACAGTTGAATTAATTATCATTACATATATTTTCATCTTATGAGCCCCTGCCTAAAGTCTCTATGGTATCAAGGTTGCTACCTGAACTGTAAACTCCTATGCCTAGTTCATATCACTTTTTTTTCACTATGCAACTAAGCTACACTCCAAGAGCTTTTTATTTTTTTATTTATTTATTTATTTTTGCGGTACCAGGGATTGAACGCAGGGGCGTTCTACCTCCACGCTACGCCCCCGGCCCTATTTTTTTATACTTTATTTTGAAACCGGGTCTCACGAAGTTGCGGAGGGCCTCACTAAGTAGAGAGAGAGAGAGAGATAGGGAGAGAGAGCGAGAGAGCTGAGGCTGGCCGCGAACCTGGATCTCCGGTCTCCGCCTCCCAAAGTACTGGGATTACAAGCGTGCGCCACCACGCCCGGCTTATTTTTTATTTTGAGCCAGGGTTTTGCTAAGTTGCCTCGAACTTGCAATTCTCCATCCTCAGCCTGCTAAGTGGACCACCACCACCCTGGCTCATATCGCCCTTCTTTGTAACACTACAAACTCTCTTCAGGCCTACTTTTTTATTGCTTCTCAAAAACCTCTTGTCTGCTAATGTCATATGAGAATATGTCTTTCCTTCCACCAATACAAATCCTTCTCCCTGACATCAATCACCTTGTCTACATTATGCTGTAGTAATGAACAGCTCCTAGTTCTTGGTGATGTACAACAGATGTTTATTTCCTGCCCATGCTTTGTTAATTTCTGTGGCCCTCTATACAGACTTTCCATTTTACTACACAAACTGATACGATAGTTTCCTAGGGACTGTGGCATTCTTGGTTGAGAGGGTAAAAGAAAAAATAACAACTTGGTAGGTGCTTTGCTTTTGCTCAGAGTCAGCACCTTTTCTATCTGCTTACATTTCACTAGGCAAGGCAAGTCACATGGTGAAGCCTAGGATCAGTGAGATGGGGATGCATCTTTCCCTCAGTGGTGGGCGCAGCAAATCCCATGGCTAAACCTGATGTCAACAGAGCAGGAATGTACAATGTTTCCATAAAGAGGAACAGCTAAATTTTGAAAATTAAGAAAGTCTACTATGCTCTACTCTCTTTGTCACAAATATTTATCTTCCTCCCTCCTGTTCACAAAATATACTGGTTCCCTCTCCAAGGGAGAGAACCCTACACACAATACCCAGCATCCAAGACTGTGATCTTATGATCTTCAATATCTACATCAGGTCAGGATATGACTGTCCTTGATTTGCAAAAGAATTCATTACAAAGAAAAATCATATGCCCACCACATAGCTGACAGACAATGGTAGTACAGGGATTAGATGATAACAGATATTCACATTTGGAAAATGGAAGAATCAGTAGCATATGGCAGTTACAGGTCCACAGTGATTTCCCAGTCTTGCTAAGGAGGTGGTGAATAATGCTACCCAGGAGAGGGGAGTGTTCCTCAGCGAGACTCTGGGTTTTCTCCTTCAAAGTAGTCCCATAGTCAACTCTTCTCCCCTGTCTTCTTCAGGGCACAACTGATGTTTCACTCTTATGAATTCCATGAAATACTAGCAGTTGTCATCAAGTTTTTATATTTTTTTTATTTTAGATATTCTTATATTATTTATGTAAATTAAAATTATCTTCCTTCAAATTTGTAATTTCATTAATTTAAGGGGACTGACTTATCAGTGTTTTGACACATGATTTGAAATGTAGCGAAAGCAGAGTCATTTATTCAGGCTGAGCTTTCGTAAAGATAAGCAGATAGGTCAAGTGTAGTTCCAGTCAACTTTATAAGAATAATGCATGTAACAAAGTTTGCAAGTTCCCCCTGATGGGTTGAAACTCAGTGTCTTAAGTATGCCACCTCCATCTGGACATTTCTCTTAATTCCACACATCTTTTAAAGGAATGAGTTTGTTATTAGGTCTAGCTCTTTATTTTTTTTAAAAAAATGTTTTCATTATGCAAGCATCGCTGGCAAGGGGCAGCCCTTGGAGCATCAGTAAAATACCTGCGGACACTGTCCTAGTGCCTGCCTTGCCCTCAACCTACCATGTGACTTTGAAACTACTGGAACTTTCTGCCCTTCACTGTTCCCAGGGTGTCTTGGGATTACCTGAGGTGACATGATCAACTGTTTTGATCCTTCACTATGATTATGAAGGTCAGGGCAAGATAAATCTGTAAAGTAAGCAAGGCTGCCTTTAGGTTTATCAGTCTTTCTATTTACTTATACAAAGTGAGAAAAGAAAAATACTATAGAAATAATTATCAATGACTGATGGTGAAAAGATGCATTTGTGACCCCTTGAGAATATCACAATGCTTCTTGCCGTTTCTAAAGCATTAACAATCATCTCCCCCACATAATCCTGTGTGATCAATGGTCAAGAATTGTTAACAGGATAAAGGCTCAATATTCACAATTAGCACCACACTCTTCAACAGAATTTAGAGTGAAGTATAGTGGAAGGCAGGTGTATTGTGAATTTCAACTTTCTCCCTCTTCATTTAAACTTGGAATCTTCATAAAGCTTCATATTTTTTACAATTTCATCTCTTAATGACATTTTTAAATTTTATTCTGTTAAGTGCATTTTAATGCTCTCTACCATATTCTGGATATTTCCTTGTTTTAAGAGATGGCACGAGGATTTTTGAGTTTAGCATCTTATCTGGGTAAGGCATAGAAATGAGAAAGTTAAATGTATAGAGAAAAATGAGAAAGTTATCAAGCTTATCTGCTATAACTAAAGAGTTTTGGTGAGTGACTTTTAGATATTGTGAGAACACCTATGGGTTTTATGAGATCCAATCAGTCAGGGAAGACTGAAGAATGTAAATTGATTACTAGTACTTTAGATCATGAAAATGCTAATGAAAAGTTAACTTTCCCCAAGGGTCCAAAATGAAAGACTGTGTGGTGGCTAAGGACTCTGGCTATTTCCTATAATTATGGCTAACATTTGTTAAAGGTTTACTACACATCCTTATAACAACACTATGAGGTATGTACTGTCATTGCTATTAGCCTTTTGAGATAAGAAAATTAAGCCCTCAGCTAAGGTTGTGGGCCAGGATCCAATCTGAGCAGTTTAGTTTTATAACCATCGTGCTTGAGTATGATTCAAAACAGTTTTTGGAAGGGTAGAGTTGTTTTAGAACCAGGACCTGGGTAACTGCTAGGGTCTGGATATAGTATACAACAGTGGTAGGCTGAAGTTCACACACCTGTCTTTATTTTTTAAAATTATTTAAGACTTTTATTAGTGGGTGATTGAAGTTTGTTGACTTTTTTTGGAAAAAAACAAAAGTTGTAAACTTTTATTACAAGTTAAAAATGAAGTTCTTAAACATCTCAACTTGAGTAGATAGGAAACAATTTAAAAACCTTTAAATGTGTATTGAGAAAAAAATAGGCTTTTTTTAAACAGACACATTTGTCATTTCCAAAAAGAGAAATCTTTTAGGTTAAAAACCTAATGAAAATTTCACTCTCCAAGTCAGACCTAAATCTACAGCTGCCCTCTCAGGGGCTCCAGGATTCACAGGTACATAAAATACCCTAGAGGTCTGTGAGCCTGACTGTGTGTCAACAGAGGCCTGAGCTTCACATGTAGAAAATTAGAGAAAAAATTTTAAAAATGAGGGCTTTAGGTGAATTAGTTGAATTAACATTTTATTTGTTTAGATATCCTCATCTGAAATGTGCAGCACTAAAATGTCTGTAGTTTTCTATAGTCTACACACATTCTAGAAACCCTGCAAAGCAAATTAATATTTTAAATAAGATTCATAAGATTCTAATAAGAATATTTAAATCATAGGGGAGTAATATTCACATAGGAAGGAGGAATTCTGGGATTAGCCACCAATTTGGCTAACATCTTATTCATTATTACAAACACTATTACAAATGGTAATACCTGATCCCTCAGTAATGTCTGTCCCAGACTTCTCAATCCCTCTTCATTCTGGAGTTGTCTGGCTAACTTCCCACTGCTTTCTGTTCACTCAATTTATATTTGTTGCTATCTGGCATCCTGACATTCACCTTCTGTGTCGCTCTGAAACATACCTGCTTTGTATTCTGTCCACAACTCCATCTCTTCTCTCCTTATCTATTAGTATATACCTGGTAGCCAGATTCTGCTTCTCCAGCTCCTTATACTTACCTTAAAACTGTGTTGAAAATGAAGAATGATGTGATGCCTCTCAGCCATTTTCACATCAAGATACACACAGAAAAAGATACCATTTGTATACTCTGGGATTGTTTGAGATGGCTTATGTTAGAGACTATAATAAGCAAGGGATTCCAGGTGCCCCAGACTTTACCTACTCAACTTTATTGCTGAAAGAATCAATATTGTTTACTCCCACCCTTATTGAGGAACCCTGATGTAGTGGAAAGAATATATTGTTTGTGGCCAAGTATATCAGGGTTCACATTTTGACTTTCTATAGCATAGTTCTGTGATCATGACGAAATGACAATATCTTATCATCTTCTTGCTAAGCCATCGAATAAGAGAAATAATATCCAAAGGGGAAGGGATACTTCTGAAACGCCTCTCATTAGTACTACATCTGTCTCTTTCCCCAGTTCTTTTCCAGGAGAGAAGTTGACGATTTGGTTTGTGAGAGTTCTAAGATATCCGTTGGGCCATATGAATAGAAGTTAAGGTTAAAAAGCATGGACACATAGGCTACTTTTTGCCTTCTAATCTGCCCCCCCATGAAGTCAGCCTAGAGCTTTCAAAACTATTCATGAGAGGAAAATATAGCCAAATCAGAGCTTCCTTACCTTTACAAGTTTGCCTGAAAAAATTACATTGAAACTGTGAAGAGAAAACTGAGTTGAATACCTACTATGCTATAGACATGGTTTAAATCATCTGGGATTTTAAAAAATGAACAGAGTTAAGCTTCTGGTCTCAGTGAGCTTAGGACTTATCTAAGACAGGACAGAAAATGAGAACAATAATGGAAATAAAATGTCAGAAGTGCAGTGCTGTGAGTGTGAATATAAAACCAGGCTGGTGATATTAGGGCTTTGCATGTGGACTGGCTGCAGTACCCACGCAGGCTGCCTTGTGTGTGCTTCGATCTCTCTCTCTCACAACTATGATCTGCATCCTTTTTCAAGGCAGAGGGTATTTCTATTGTTCCTTCCAAATTTTTGATATGAAAAGAATTCTGAGAGGCTGTCCCGATCCCTTCACCTCAGTGCTTCAGGCAGCCACTTACACTCTGTGGGTACAGTGTCCTTTTTGACCTGGGGCTTTTCTCCAAGGCTTGCTATTTTCCTCAGGTTACACCCTGATAGGTGAGGAACATGGTCCCTTCGGTCTCAGATTCTTCAATCTTATTCAGAGTTCCGTTGTGCTCCAACAGAGGGGGAGGATAGAGTAGCTCTTCCCAGAGTCACACAATAGCAACTCACTGTCTTGTTCATGTCTCTGATTCCCACTTCAAGTAGCCTGTGCAGGGTCATCTTGTACCTCTGCTATTCATTGTTTGTGGCATATACTTTATATTCCTATTCCCAGAGGTCTAATGTTTGACAAAAAGTGCAAGGTTTTAGAACTCATACTGCTTTCCATTCTAAGAGCCTAATTTTCACAAATCAAAATGCTATGTTTTTCAAATATCATTCATACATGGAAGGTAGGTTTGAGAGAAAAATCTGACTTGATATTCAAGTATCTTCCCCCAAATCCAACGTGCATAAATACAAAATAACAGGATTCACTGTTGATTCCAAAGAAGGTCAACTCATTGCTGAGCTTGATAAGCTCCTAAGGATCTGTGGTAAAATTGGTAGAAATGATTTTATGGAAATCAAGGCAGGAATAAGTTTCAAGGCCACATGTTCATCATACTGAGGACATGAACAGTCAGTACACAGAAGAAGGCAAAAGGCCAATAATCATAGGAAAGGATGTTTTACATTAACATGTATTTTAAAGTTTGATATTCCAAGCTGTCCAGGTGTCATAAAACAGGTGTTCCTGTACATTGCTGTTGGAAAAATATAGAAATATACTTGTTTGGGAAAGTAACCTGGATGAAATATGTCCAGCCTTAAAAAATGTATATGCCCTTTAACCTAATATTCCCATTTTTAAATATGTGTAGGAATAAAATAATAGATTTTTAAAAATTCCTCCATTGTAAATTTTTGTCACTGTGATTAAAATACCTGACAAGAACAACTGAGAAAGATTTATTTTAGCTCATGAATTCAGGGATTTAGTCTATGGTCAGCAGGCTCCATTGCTCTGGGCCAGAGGTGAGGCAGAACAGCATGGTGGAAGGGAGTGGTGGAGGAAAGTGCTCAGCTCTTGGCAGCCAGGAAGCAGAGAGTGGGGGGCGAGAAAGAGAGACCAGAGCCATGATGCCAGTGACCTGCCTTCTCCAGCCGTGCTCCACCTGCCTATATGTTTCACCACCTCCTAGTAGCCCATTCAGACTTTTATCCATAGAATGAATGAATCCAGTGATGAGGTCAGAGCCCTCACAGTCCAAACATTTCACCTCTGACCCCTGACATTGCCTAACACATGAGCTTTTGTGGGATATCCAAGACCAAAATCATAACATCCATAAAAATATTTTCTGATTTTACAAAAATAAGGCTTAAGAGAGCTATAATGTTGAATATATAATAAATGATTTCCACACACATATGAATTTCTATAATTGGTTTTATAGACAACTATTTAATATATCATGTTTAATGCTTATAAATATAATATATAATATTATAGTCACACGTAGCATTATATACATATTATATGTTATATACAGTGTGGATATGTATATGTAATGCATCTCATGTGCATACACAAAAAAATTAGTTACTCCTAAATGATGGTATTTTAACCAGTTCCCTTACTTTTTTTCTTCCTTTATTATTTGCGTGTTTTCCATGTTTTCCAAAATCCACAAGTTTATTTCTATACTAGAAAAGTCATTGCAAAGATATAATAGTGAGTAAATGAAAAATAGTGAGGAGAAAATGGTGAATAATGTTGTACATTTTGGAACAAGCTTTAAAAAGACAAGATTTGGTGTTTAGAACATGATTAATAACGTTTTCCAAAGTGATTTCAAGATTACTAATTGTCATAGTCATTTCAGTGCCAGCGGCATATTCAATTGATTCACCTCTTAGAGTACTTTTTATTTTTTTGGTGCTGGGAATGGAACCTGGGGCCTCAAATAAGTTAAGCATGCTCTTTACCACTGATCACATCCCCAGCCTGTAGGGTACTTCTTTTTATTGGTATATATTAATTATACAGCATAGTGGGTTTCATTGTGGCATATTCTTACATGCATATAACATAATTTGATTAATTTCATTCTCCATTAGCCCCCTCCACCGTATGAAGATACCAGATAAAGGACCCTTATGCACTGTTGGTGGGGATGTGGATTAGTACAGCCACTATGGAAATCAATATGGGGTTCCTCAAAAAGCTAAAAATAAACTACCACATGATCCAGTTTTCCCACACGTCATTATTTTTCCAAAAGAATCTCAGCATAACTTAAAGATAACTACACATCCATGTTTATTGCTGTACAATTCACAAGAGCCAAATTATGGAATCAGCTCATGGTACTATTTTGACAAGGGCTTTAGTCTAACCTTATAGATGAGGATTCTTTTTTCAGTTGCAGATGCTGACCTAGCCAGATTTTACATCCCAAATCATGGTACATTTCATTTAGCAATGTAAGGAATGCAATTTAGACAGATGAGTCTCAGCAAAATAACAATTTTCTTAGAGCATCAGTAGAAGTGGTCATGATAGAACACATTATCAAGGGGGTAGATTAGCAAATTAATTCAGAAGGATAAAACTCAGAGGGAAATAATCGATGCCATTCTTCTAGGAAAAAATATACAGGAAAGAGATAAAATCATGTTATGAGGAAAAGAAAAACACAAAAACATAGCTATTTTTTAATTGTCCTGGCAAGGAAAATCATGTATTGTGATTTAAGGTAAGAATGAGGAAAAAGGGATCTAAGATTTTTTCCCTATTTTCAGTTAAATTTTAAATTATATGCTTCAGAACAAGAAAAACAGCTGGAAATTTCTGCATTCAATGTCTAGAGGCACAGGGATTTAAGTGATCCACTTATGTCCCTTTTGAATTAAGAAAAAGAAAAAACAAATTGGCAAGGGCAGAAGGGAACACATATATATTCAGATATAAGAAAAATTAAGAAAATGTACATCAAGACTGAAACAATTGGGCACCCATAAGCAAACCCAAAATTGAAAAATCTATAAATAGATAATAGACATCAATATAACATCTAAAAATATAGTACTTATTGAAGAAAACACAAGGGAAAATTTTTGAAGCCTCGGATTCAGCAAAGATTTTCTACGTAAGACACAAAAATATGAGTCATAAAGAAAAAAATTGAAACTTCATTAAGCTAACATTGTTGTTCTTTCTAAAGGCACTACTAAGAATATGAAAAGGAAAAATACAGACAGTGAGAAATATTTATAAAACACATATAAAGGATTAGTGTTCAAAATATATAAACAAGTCTTATAATTTAATAAGAAACAAGGCATACATTAAAAATAGATAAATTGTTTGGATAGACACTCCACAAAAGAAGGTTTATGGGTGAAGAATAAACATATTCAAATATGTTCAACCTTATTCCCAATATTTAAATAAATGTTTAAATGACAATGAGATATCACTGTATAGCTGTAAGAATGGATTTAAAAGTTAATGTAACTGTCAGTTGCTGGTGAGGATTCAAAATAACTGGGATTATCATACATTGCTGATGGGCATGACAACAAGCATAGCCACTTTGGTAAACAAATTTGTATTTATAAAATTAAGCATGCAGTTATCACAAATCACAGCAATCCTGCTCCAAAATATTTACCTAAGAGAATGAAAGCAAATGTCCATTTAAAGATCTATATACAAATGTAACAGTAGTTGTAATCATAATTACTCCAAACAGGAAGTAACACAATGACCTTCTACTGGTAAATGGGAAAACTATGGTGCTGCTTTACAAAGGAAATATCACTTTACAAAACAAACCAATAAAGAGCAAAAAGAATTACTGATTCATCCAATAACATAGACAATTCCCAAAGCATTATTCAAAATGATAGAAGCCAGACTCAAAAAACTAAACACTAAATAATTTTATTTCTCTGATGTTCTGGAAAAGAGATAGAAAAGCAGTTGCCAGTTTATGAATTTGGGCAGAGGAAAAGTGAACTATTAAAGGACATGAAGCAGCTCTATAGGGTGATGGACATATTTTATATATTGCAATAGTTATGGGAAAGTTCATGCAAAGGGACACCTCAAAAATTTTTATTTTACTAGATGTAAATTATACCTCCATGAATCTGATTTGAAACAACTACAGCAAAGCAAAATCAACCAAAACAAAACAAAAAATACAAAACTTATTAGAAAAGAATAAGGAAAAACCCAGGAGAGTTGAGAAAAAGGGGTTTTTTGGAGTACAGTCTATTTCTTGAAAGTTTTATAAGAAAGTTTTCATTTGTTGAAAGTTTGTAATGGTGAAGCTAAGGCTTCACATAAGTAACATTAATACATAGAGAATGTATATTTAACATATGCTATAATATATAACAGATATATTAGATAGATGTAGCATATAGAATAAATATTATATATTCTATATGCTATATACAATATATCTATTTCTCATTCCCTCTATATATATACATATATATGTGTATATATATCTTTATATATACATTCATATATATATATATATATATAGAGAGAGAGAGAGAGAGAGAGAGAGACACAGAGAGACAGAGAGAGAGAGAGAAAGAATCTATAGGGCCGGTCGTGGTGGCGCACGCTTGTAATCCCAGTACTTTGGGAGGCGGAGACCGGAGGATCCAGGTTCGC
>PVJS01024864.1:0-28322 GCA_004027185.1 Glis glis
AGAGAGAGGGAGAGAGAGAAATAGAGAGAGGGAGAGAGAGAGGAATAGAGAGAGGGAGAGAGAGAGGAATAGAGAGAGGGAGAGAGAGAAGGAGAAAGTGGGAGAGAGAGAATGAGAAAGAGGGAGAGAGAGAGAGAAGGAGAAGAAGAAGGAGGAGGGGAAGAGAAGAAGAAGGAAGAAGAAGAAAAAGGAAGAAGAAGGAGGAGGAGGAGGAGAAGGAGGAGGAGGAGGAGGAGGAGGAGGAGGAGGAGAAGAAGAAGAAGAAGAAGAAGAAGAAGAAGAGGAGGAGGAGGAGGAAGAAGAAGAAAGATGGAGAAGAAGAAAGAAGAAGGAGAAGGAGAAGGAGAAGAAGAAGAAGAAGAAGGGAAAAGAAGAGAGGAGAGGAGGAGAGGAGGAGGAGAGAAGAGAGAGGAGGGGCCAGGAAGCTGGAGAAGGTGAGGAAATCTAGTCCCAAAGGCACGCCCTCACTGGCTCACCTCCTCCAATCACTGCACGCTTCTGAACCTTGCTGCATTACTGACTCGTGAGCTTCTCTGGGGGACGTTCTTTATCCAGATCGTAACAGGAAGTGAGGGGGAAAGAAATTGGGTTTGAGGAAATGAGATTCAGCCAGAAGAAGGTAAGTTTGGAGGGCAACATGCCAAAAATGGGCCCTTGAGCATCCCAGCAGCCAAGGTAAAAAGAACTGAGGGTAACTGCAAGTCTCAATCCATGAGATACATCCTTCCGAGTGTGTGGAAGAACACACAGGAACACCCCACCATCCTGAGGGAACAGAGGCAAGAGGGAATGTCAGGAAGGTGGGGCTGGAAGGCTTCCTGGAGGAAGTAATGCCTGAGTCTCAGCTGGCAGTTTGAGGAAAGTAAGCAGGGGAAGATGGAAGGACCGCCAGGCAAAGAGAGCAGCAAGAGCCATTTGCAGGGAGAAAGGGAGTATGTTCAAGGCCACAGTGGAGCCACACAATTGCAGGAGGGTAGGGTAATACCAGGGCCCCATGAAGAAATCCAGGGGTACCTCGCCAGCTTGCCCAGGACCTAGAACTCGACCCTGTGCAAGTCCTTGGGGTTTAGGCTGGAGAAGTGACATCATAAAGGGGCAACTGCTGTGGAGGCAGGTCAGGGCTCCAGCAACAGTCCTTGTGAGAGAGCACATTAGTACAAACCCACTGGGCTCCTTTTCCACTGCCCCAGTGCATGTGGTGCATGCGCAGGAAGGCAGAAGCAAGGGTTGGCACAGGCAGGCTTGAGGCAGAGATTCCGAGTCCCATTCCTCAGCCCTCCTGGCTCCCCTGGCTCCCAGAGCCCCAGCCCGAGGCAGCAGATGGAGCCCGAAACTTGTTCCCAGCAACAGGGAAGGACGCTTGGTCCAGCAATGGTCAGTCCAGAAAGCCCCAGCCCAGGAAACCGCAGCCACCTCCTGCCTAGGAAGCTCTGGCCACAGGAGCATGGTCTGCCTGGGGTCAGCAGAACATCTTCCCACGCTGCTGCTCCTGTGCTGGCCCCACCCGCTCCTGGCGCCCCTCCCCCTTCTCCTGAGCACCAGCAGCATGGACCCCCCATCCCCAGCCCTTGGCTGCCCCTGGCCTCATTCCCATGCAGCAGTGCTTCTGAGCCAGGGAAGGTGGGTCATCAGTGAGCACGGGGGGTGGGAGAGGCGGGCAGGTGGGCCTTCCTTCTCTGGCAGGTGTGGGGCAGGGCCAGCATCTGACCCAACTTCCAGAGCAAATTCTCTTTGGCTCCTCCAGCCGCTGGCCTTGGTTACTGCCCTAGCCACCCTGGCACTCAAACAAAGACCCTGGCGAAGAAGAGCGCCAACCTGGAATTGGACTGCACAGGCTCGAGTCCCTCTCCCCCTTGGCTGGCCATGTTGCTTGGGCAGACTCTGTCACCGCTGGGGACCTCCCTGTCCCCATCTGTAGAGCAGAGATGGCGAATAGCAGTGAATTCAGAGTTGGTGTGAGAATCGAATGAGACCACAAGCGAAAGATGCTTAACGCTGATTGTGATACACAAGCTGGGTCGTGAGCGTTCGCTCTGTTGTCATTGTGTCCTGATCTGTTTGACTCCAGTAAGTTGTGCTGAGGGCTGAGTGAAGCACTATGGGAACCCCATAATGGTAAGGGGAGGCCAAAGCCTTTGCTCGTCAACAATGTGCCCAGCACTTTATATATGGTGGGATGGGGCAGGCTTTCGGGATTCTTCCCACTATTTGAGATGTGTAGCAGTTAGTGTTTTTGTTTGCAAGTGTCAGAACAACCCCGGACAAGCTGACTTTCATCCAGGGGGGAATTATTGTTTAGATAATCAGAAAAGCACAGAGGATACAGCTCACTCCATCTCTTGGATTTGGTCCCTTAGGCGGGCACCAGTCCTGGCTGGCTGTCCCCTCAGCGCCTCAAGACAGCTGCGTGTCCTTCAATGGCAAGATTCACCCAGCCAAGACTCTGAGGTCCATTCTGATTGGACAGATCTGGGTCACATGCCAGGCTGCCAACCAATCACTGTCACGGGAGGATGGAGACTGATGAGCTCAGCCCAAGTCTCCTCCTCCCACCCTGGGGCAGAAACCGGTATGGGGGGTTCATGTGCTGGAGGCAGGAGTGGGGCACATTTGGGATTACTGTGGGCTAGAGTCCACAGGGAAAGGCTGGTGGAGACTACGTACTTCTGGTCAAGATGGTACAAGAACTGGCCCTGAAGACAGGTGCAGGGAGAGAGGAGGAGGAGAGGGTACATGGAAGGCATAGATAAGCTGCCTCTGCATTTACCTCACAGCACACCCTTCCTCAAAAATGAGCACAGCCCTTCTGAGAGTTTGGAACTTTAGTGCCTCTAGACTAGAGTTGCCACATTTAGCAAATAAAAATCTAGGATGCCCTGTGCAATTTGAATTTCAAATGGGCAACAAATAGGTCTTTAAGTAAAAAATGTGTCCTTTGCAATATTTGGGACATATTTTATGAAACAAATGATTCATTTTTAATCTAAAATGCAGATTTAACCGGACATGCTATGTTGAATTGGCAACCCTACCGCATAGGCTCCCTTTTGGTTTCAAAGCATCCTCAGCCCCTCAGATGGTGTATACATCAGCATTCTTGCAGACATAATCTAAAGATCTGACCACATAACTTAGAGGAAAGACGATTTATTTTCTTATGGTTTCGAGCTCAGTCCATGTGAGGCCGGGGACCGCCATCTTAGGACATGGATGCAGGAGGTGGAGAAAGGGAGAGCACATGGGCTGTGCTCCTCACATCATGGAGGTTGGAAGCAAGAGCAAGAGCAGGGGGAGGAGGAACCAGTATAACATCCAAGGCCGCACCCCCAGGAATCACCTCCTTCAGCCACACCCTACCAGCCTACCCAGTACCACCCAGGTAAATCCATCACAATGGATTTATCTGTTTCTGGGATTACAACCCTCATAACTCAATTACATCAGCTCCAAACATTGAGTGAGCTCTTCAGGGGACATTTTATATCTAACTAGAACAGATGGGACTTCTTCTGTGTGGGTCTGGGCAGAGCTCACATCCATGGGCATCATCCCCAGCATGAAAATTTTCTAGTCCACGTGATAAGCCACTGTACAGCAGTCAAGGTTGTCCAGTGCCTAAGAGTCAGTCCCCCCAAGGGAACAGACCCGCATCACAGTGGAACACAGCCCCCTCCTGAAAACCCAGGAGAAGGGGCCCTTCTGTACTCTCTCAGCTGGTCAGAGGTCATCTGATAGAAGACTCCATACACTGACCCCGCCCCCCATCTTTTCTTCCCTCTCTAGTCAGGACTGAGGGCAGCAGCAGTCTGAGAGAGCATGCCACCCTGAACAACCAGGCTTTCCCCAGGGAGGGTGGCTGTCTCAACTTCTACACTTGGGTTAAGAGGAAGGCAAAAATGTTGACACTTTTTTAGCCACATATCTGAGTAAGTCACACACTCCTTAAATAATGCAATCAATGAGAAGAGGTTTAGTTGCATATGACAGAAACCCCAAATAATGTGATCTAAACAGGTAGTAGTGTGTTTCTCTCACAAAGGATGTCCACAAATAAGTCAGACACCATAGGACTGGTGTGCTGACCCCACAGGGCCTTCAGGCTCCTGGCTTTCCTCCCTATCACCCACAATTCAGGCTGGAGAGTCACCTCACAGGCCAAAACAGCTGCAGGAGTTCTAGCCATTGCGTCCCCATTCTTTACTGCCACTCATCCCAGCCAAGTCAGCTCCTCTTGTGAACCCTCCTTAGGAGTCTAACGTGACATTCTGGTTTATATCTTCTTAACCAATACTTAGCAACCTCTCCTGGTTGCAAGGGAGGCTGGGCAATACACTCTTTTATTGGAGTATGTAATCTGCATTCATGTTGTGTTGGAAGAAGGAGAGAAAGAGTACTGCAGCCCACCAGCCACTCTGCTGCGAGGAGCACAAGGTGCCGTGTTGATCTCCATGCATGAGACTTCTTCTGAGTTCTGCTCTGATCCTGGGTGGGTGAGCTGGGGTTTCACATCAGCTCCTGACCACCCAGGAGCTAAGCAGGAGCCAGAGGCTCCCTCAGCCAGAGGAGGGATTCCTGCCTCGCATGCGGTTGCATGTGGCCAGGGGTTTCCTAACACTTGCTCCTGAGGAAATCTGACCAATATGATCAGCTGGTGAAATGGGGCTGCTCTAGTTAAGGCCATGCTCTGGGGCTTAGCCGTGGCTCCCCCAGCCCCTATGGAGCCCTGGCAGACCCCCAGGCTTCCAGGAACAATCGACCATTTACTAGAACGGCCCACCTGCAGGCCCCTTCCTGCTCTGCAGCCCCACGACCCTCAGGGTTGAGACCATAGGTTCTCCCTACTCTTATGCTTCCTCAGTTACAGGCTGACTAGCTTTCTGGGAGGTTCTACCATGGGGTGCCCAGCTTAGAGTTAGGGGATGCATAATGCTTGGCTTTGAATTTGGGAAATGACTATGACCAAATGGAATGCCATTAAAAGCTGACTCTGGGACCCCCCCCCCAAGCTGGGTCAAGGCCACAGTTGAGTGAGGCCCAGTTCTGGGGCTGGGGTGGGTCTGTGAGAGGGGAAGGGGCTTCCAGCCACAGTCCCCCAAGGCCCTGCTCACTCACAGGTCCCATCTGCTCTTTGGCAGCCCTTCCTTTAGAGTCCCTTCCAGCTAGAGAGAGGTGGCCTCCTCAGCCACCCCACCATGGAGAAGCCATGGAGGCATGAAGCCCAACACGGCCCCTCGTGCCTGCTTCTCAGTGGCACCTCTTGGATGCCCAGGCCCGAGTGGGCAGTCACGTCATCTTTGTCTGGCTCCCCTGAACCTTGAACATCTCCATAGGCTGTTCGAGGAGCTTTGTGGAACACAAACTGGGGGACCCTGGGGTCCTGGTCACCTCAAATATGTTCACCAGGAAAGAGCTAGCAGGAGGGCCAGCTAATGCCTCACCCTAACACGCATCCTTCCGGAGAGGGCTCGTCACTGACGCCAAGCCTCCTCCCATCTCACCTGGCTGCCGCCGCTTCTCCAGACACCTGTCCCAGGGCTTGGACATGTGTCCCAGGGCCTGGACGCCGGCACATACTAGGTGCTTCCTTCCCACTGGGTCTGGGAGCAGTGGATGCTGGGACCAGACTATGAGCAGGGCATCTACCTTGAATGGCAGATACCACAAAGGAATGAAAAATCACTTTGGAAAAAATGTTTGTATCTCCCTTACTTATTTATGTGTTTATTCATTTATCATTTATATTCTGTCTACCCCTTGGAAAGGATTCGAGAAGTCTTACAATATTAAAAGACATATAAATGAAGCAAAGAAAAAAAAGGAGATACACAAAATAAAAATCATTTTAAAGAAGCAGAAAAAAAAATGTACTTTAGCCCACTTGGGCTGAAGTTGTTTCTGCCCCTGAGCTACTAATTTTGCTGCAAGGTACCTGGAGGTACAGCCGGAAGGGAAACAGACAAAACAGCCAGTCACCTGCCAGTGCAGCGTGCAGGGGTGGTGGGATAACACCCGCTCCCCAGCCTCGGCCTCCTTCCCCCGGCCTTCAGTATAAGGCTCGCATTACCAGGAGGATCCAAATGTTGGTGCTCTGCTCCCAACAGACGTGAAATGCTTAGTCTGATGGTTCCCAATTGTCACCAGGGTGGGCTGTGGGGAGCAGTTGTCCCCTCAAACACACAACTGGTAGTAATTTACATGCTGAAGCTTGTGGATTTATTTGCCTTGTTAAAATAACTGAGCACTGTTTCAGGAGCATCACTGTAGCCTGCTACCTGAGGCCGCCTGGGTTCTGAGAGAGAGCAGGTGGCAGCCTTTGTCCACGTGGCTCTGTGTATGGTGAGCCAGGCAGGGAGGGGAGGGGGGAAGGCCTTTGGAGCTGCCCAAGGCTCCTCCTCCCTGTGTCCCTGGGTGCCTGGTCACTGGGGAGCTCTCAGAATGGCCCGCACCCAGGCACAGGCTCCCTGTGGCGGGGGAGTGGGGGGACTGAGTACCTTGTGTGCAGAGAAGGAGAGGAGGAAGGGGCAGGTGTTGGTGAGGAGGAGCCATCTCAAGTAGTGGTCCCCAAGTACCGCAGCACGGCCCCCTTCGTGGGTCTCCAGCACTCAGTTGAAGGTTAGTGATGGCGACCACTAGGGAGCGATGGAGATGGGACAAAGGATCAAAAGGTGAGGAGCAGGGAGGGCTCTGGGCCTGTGGGGACAGCAGCTTGCCTGTCAGCAGCTGGGCCATCCAAGAACACGTGAGGGAGCCAGGAACCCTGCCTTGGGTGGGGTCACCCCGTCTCGCCTTCACTGTGAGGATGGCCCCCTCCTAAGAGCACTGTAAAGGTCTGCCTTTGCACTCATACTTCCCTGGGCAGGGAGCTCACTGTCCCCCCGAGGTTGCTCCTTTCCTGTTGGAAGGTTTTGGTGAAGCAGTATAAACCTCCTTAAGATAGAGTTGAAGGATGGCGCCCGCCTGTAATCACAGTACTCGGGAGGCTGAGACAGTAGGATGGCAGGTTTGCGGCCAGCCTCAGAAACTTAGCAAGACCCTCAGCAGGTTAGCTAGATCCTGCTTCAAAATTAAAAATAAAAAGGAGTGGGGGTGTATCTCAGAGATACAATGCCCCTGAGTCCAATCCCTAGTACTGGAAAAAAGAAAAGATGGCGCTGACCTGGCGCTCGGGGAGCCCAGGGCAAGGGTCTCACTTGGTCTGCCTTCCTCCGCTGGGCTGTGGGCATCTTGAGCGCCAGGAACGCTTCTCATGGGTATCCACACCCCTGGCCGTGGCACGGTGCTTGGCACACAGTAGGTGCTTGCCTTGTGTGTGGATGGAAGCAAGGGGAGGGGAGAAGTAGGGATGGAAGAAAATCAGTGCCTCCGTATCCTGACCCCAAACTTGCTTTTCTGATGATCCTACCCACAGAGAACAGATCCAATCCCCCCCAGAATCTGAAGGTGACAGTCACCCCCTGGCCCCCAAAACATGTTCCAGGTTTAGTATCCTCAGGCCCTTGATTGCTCCTCTTACGCTTGATGTCGCCTCTGCCCCTCTGGTGGGGGGAGTGTGGGCACAGCTGCAGCAGAGATAACTACGTCCCCAGCCAGATGTTGATCTGAGCATTTCGCAGAATGAACTCGTGGGATCTTCAGTATGCAAGTCAGATGCTGTGACTGAGTGCCCTATTACCAGGAGAAAATGAGGCACAGATTGGGTGGGACGGAGCCCGGTCATGGAGCCCAGAGAGCCGGGCGAGGGGATTCAGTGGGTCTTGAGTAAGGCCCAGTGATCTGTACTTCCCAAAAGTTCCCTAAAGGATTATGATGTGCCATCGACTTGAGAACCCATCTCACCGTGCTAGGCATCCCTCAGTGGCAATTCTGTGATGTGTTCCTCCAGTCTGCACAGAAACCTCCAGTGACGGGCAACTCACTCCCTCTCAAACTGCCCACCCATGCCTGATGGTCTCATCCCACTAAACCCACATGATTGCTATTCTCATTCTGCCCCCAGATCCCTTCTCCACCCTCCTCTGCCCAGCTCTGTCACTTGGGAAGCCCACCTCTAGGGCTTCTGGAGGGTTCCACCAGGGGGAGACCTGGGGGGGTACTGCAGCTTCTGTTGACCATACTGCCCCCTCTGTCCTGGCTGCACTCCTCTGCCACCATCCTGCTCCTGTCTGGCTCGCCTCCTCCATGACCACAGCGTTTGCCGGGGACAGGAAACCCCGTCCCTGGCCTCCTCAGGCCAGGCCGGCAGTACCTTCCCCTGCTCTGGTCCCAGGGGCTTCGGCGGCTCTTGCCAATGCCTTACTGTGCACACATCTCTGCACACAGTCCCTTTATGAATGCACTTTGAATTGGGCCCTGTGAGTGTGTCATCAACAGAAAACCAGGTCCTGTCTCCTTGGAGCTTACTTCTTGCAGTCCTGTTGGGTAAGCCTAGTGTCTCATCCACCAGCAGGCCCCCTCAGGTGGCAGAGGACAGCCATTGTGTGCCTCCACACTTCTTTCCACAAGAAACCCTGCCTTCCATCTGTGCTCTGCCTCTGCTTAAGTGCCGGGAGACCTCGGGGAGGAAGTCCTTGGAGCTATGGTTTAACGGACAGCTCAGGGCCTCTCTGCCTGGAAGATGAACACGTGGCAGCAACCAAAACCTTGTGCTCAGAGAGCACTAGAAAAAGAGCAGCCATCATAATTTTCAATTTTCATACTTAGAACATGCTCCTGAAAGAAGTAGGAATGCATGTGGTATCTGTGAGTCTTGCAGAAACCCAAAAAATAGGTTTAAACAAGTTAGTCTTTTTTCTTTTCCTTTCCTTTTCTTTTCTTTTCTTCTTCTTTTTTTTTCCTTTGGTCTTATAGTGCGGTCCAGAGACGGAATGATGGTTACAGCAACCCACGCGCCAGAGAGCACTGACTGGGAGCCCAGGCTGGGCACTCCTGGCATTGAATCATTCCACTTAGCCCTGGGAACACCTCACTGAGGAAGGCTCTACTCACAGCCCCTTCTGCAGAGGAGGAGGAGCCCAGAGCAGTTAAGAAACTTGCCAGCATTTTGCAGCAGAGCTGGATTCTTGCCACAGGTGTTCAGCTTCTAGCATCGGGAACATACTCTGTGGGTGCAGCAGCTCCACAGTGCTCAAGGCACCCCAGCTCTTATCTTTCTGCTCTGCAGCCCTCAGCAGGTGACTTCTGTCTCAAGGTGGCTTCGTGGCCACAAGAAGGCCACAGCAGCCTCAGCCATTGCATGCATGTCTGTGGCCCAAGGTTCATGGACAGAGAAGGAATAGTACAGATGTGTCACTCAGCTGCTGCTACTGTGAGCCTGGGGGCCCTGCACCCTACCACTGTCAGGGCAGAGGTGGGGCATGTGCAATGGGTACCTGTCCCCACTGGCTGGGGGTGGCTGCAGGAATGTGAGCTCTCCACACTCTGGACAGCCCTGGTGGGCAGCTGCAGCTCTGGACACACCTGAGTCCTACAAGCTGAGAGATATGGCTGGGACACCTCTGGCACAGCTGCAGAGGAATGCCAAGCATCCTTGTCAGAGGGGGTTCTCCAACTTTAGCTGCATCAGAATCATGATGGGCTTGGTACAGCAGAGATTGCTGGGCTGGCCCAGGGCTTCAAGTTCAATGGAGAGGAGGCTGAGGATTTGCATTTCTACTAAGCACCCAGCTGAGGTGGTTGCTGCTGGCCCAGGGTTCATATCTTCAGAGCCGTTGGTTGAAGTGTATGGATACTGAGTAGAGAGTGGGTTACCTTTGTGCACACTAAGGTTGTGAGTGTGTGTGCGTGTGTGTGTGTGCAAGAGAGAGAGAGAGAGAGAGAGAGAGAGAGAGAGACTGATGCAGCAGCCTGGCATACCAGTTAGTAACTAGAAGCGTGATATTGGTCAAGTCCCTGTACCTTCAAGCCTGTTTCCTGAGCTGTAAAGTCAGGCTGCAGTGCATGGTGGGTAGGGATCTGGACTCTGCCTGGATGATTATTTGCAGCAGGAAAGGGCTCCGAACCTGGCTCAGCAGCACACAGAAAGCCAAATGCAGCACACTCTTCCACCTTCATATTGGAATTGGCTCCTTGAACTTCTTAAAACAAGTTTACAGAGTAAGAAGAGAAACATGAGAATTTGCCCAATGAGGGAAAATTCCTGCAGGTTTTCCTACAGATAAGTATGACATGTTCCCACGGAGAGCTGCTGTTCTCCAAAATAGTTGCAGAGCCGGCGAGGCTGGGCATCCACTCAGGAGTCCAGGAGGTCAGAGGCTTTCGGCTCTGAAATGCACTCCTGGAGCTCATCCGACGAAGTCAGCTCCCAGTCTCCCCCGGGCAGAAGTTCAGCATGCCCAAACCCCCTGATTTCCTTCCACAGCAGCTCAGCTGATGCTTTGCACGAATTTGGGTGTGGAACCCATAGACCTGCCTCCCATACTCTGCAGCCAGGTCACTGACTCCCAGACCCAGGTCCGGCCCATCAGTGCAGTGGGACTCCTGATGGGGCCTCAGGTTGACTTTCCCAGTGAGCAGTTGTGGCACACCTACCATGGTGGGCTTGTTGCAATAATTATTATTTTGTCAGCAGTACATGGTCTACAAAAGCCGTAGTTATCAGTATCCATTATTGTTGATTTTCAACCCCAAATCCACCATGGATTATGGGTGTAGAGTGACCTCACTGTGTAGCGTCAGGCAGGTCATCTCAAACTTTAGAGTTTGTCTTTCCACAAGTTTCATGGTGGCTAATTGTGATTATTGACATGATTGATGGGAGAACAAAACACAAAGCTCACGTGAGGATATAGCATGTACTCCGGACACCCGAACAGAGAGGTCAGGTTGACAGAAGCTGGCTGTGCGCGCCGCAGGCCTCTTCACCTGTGTGGCCACCACGTTTGTTTTTTCTTTCTCAGATAAAACTTGTTCAGCCCTGACTATAAGCCAGGCATTGAGCTAAGGGCTAGCCTTGAGATATATCACTTGATCCGGATCATTCTACGGGTTAAGTATATTCGTTATCATCCACATTTTATGTGTGGGAAAGCCAAGGTCCCACAGTTGGCGACTGGGGAGCCCAGCTTCATACTCAGGTCCCGTCCCCTTGATACCCTCCCTGGCTGGTTATGCACGGGGCATTCCTCACCACAAGCCCAGCTGTGCACTCAGTACAGAGCAGAAGGAGTGGACGTGCCTCCCAGTGCATGGCCACACTCCTGCCTGCCCGTTCTTTCTGCAGCCGCTGCTGCGTTCCCAGGTTATGAAGACGCATGGGCTTGATTAGGCTGCACCCAAGACCCAATTCATCATCATCTGCACACCTTTCAGAAAGGCCCATGTGTTTTAAGAAGAGTGGACTTGGTGTCAGGTAGTATTGTTCTGATTAGAAAGAACAGGCCAGGCTGCAGCATCGATCCAGGAGTCAGAGTCTGGCTCCTTTCAGAAGCTTCGCGGGCAGGGCCTCGAGGGCAGGACGACCTGGCTGTAATGAGGAAGGATGGCCGGGCCTGCGGCTCTGAGCTAGGGGTTTCAAGGTCTGGAGGTTGTTCGAGTTCAGTGACATGCTGGCTGCAGAGCTCCCACCCTGTGTGGCATGGCGTCTGGCACAAGGGGGGGCCTGACAGAGTGAAGATTTGGACTCTAAGTGATGGCAAGGATCCCTGGATCACTATAAGTCCAGCCTCTGCCCACTATCTGCCCACTATCTGCAGCCAGCCCCGTGGCATGGTGGTCAGGCACAGACATGGTCATGGCATGGCTGATCAACAGTGGTCCCCTTTAGAGAGGAGCAGACTCAAGATCCATGACAAGGCGGCCGATGTGCCCAGGAGTGGGAGCAGTCTTCCCTCCTCGAGAGTCGGCTGCATAGACCCACCTCAGACCTTTGCCCTCTGCTCAGGTGCATGTGCCCTGCCCTGCTCCACTTGGCTAAGCCACCATTCTCCAGGGAGCAGATATTGACCCTCCTGAGCTGTCAGTGCATCTAACCACTACAGCAGTCCTCTGAGGGAGGTTATATTACTAGTCCATTGTACAGCTGAGACAACTGCAGCCCAGGGAGATGATGCAGCAGAAGGTACACAGCTGCAAGTGGTTCCAACAGGACTCAAGCCCAGGCCCTGCATCTAACAAGTACTCCAGCCTCTTCCAGAGCTCTTGCATAGGGCTTCCTGTTCCAGAGAGGTCTTTTACACCTGCAGGTGGAGCGGGCCTCTCCTCAGTTTCCATTGGCTCCATTACAACGACATGTGACTGTGAGTCCCATTAGACTGTGAGCTTCTCTGGGGAAAGGATCGTGACTGGTGCCTCTGTTCTCTAAGCGGAACCTAAGCCGGATCCCTGCCTAAGGCCAGCCTCTGTGGTGGTTATCATAGCACTGGGCAAGCTGCTCAACCTCTCTGATATGTCTGTATAGGGCAGGGTACTCCAGAGAGAGAACCAATAAGATGAATGGATGGATGGATGGATGGATGGATAGATGGGTAGATGAGATGGGATTTCTTAGGGAATTGGCTTATGTGGTTCTGGAGGCTGGGAAGTCCTGTGATAGGCTGTCTGCAAGCAGGAAAATTAAGGAAACTCAATTCAGCTCAATCCAAGCCCAGGGGCCTCAGAACCAGGGAAGCTGAGAGTGTAACTTTCATTCCAAGGCTGAAGGCCGGAAAGTCTGGTGTGAGTTCCAGAGTCTTCGGGTTGGAGCTCCTGGAGTTCCTAAACCCAGCAGCAGGAGAAGAAGGGTGTCCCAGCTCTGAAGAAAGAGATCATGAACTTCCTTCTTCTGTCTTGCTGTTCCTTCTGGGCCCTGCAGACTGGTTGGTGGCTGCCTGTATTGAGGCTGGTCTTCCCTTCCCCACTCATCACCGACCAGTCTCCTGTGGAAAGGCCCTCACAGACTCACAAACCATGCTTCACCAGCTAGCTCAGTACTCCTTAATCCAGTGAAGCTGACACCTCACATTTTCCATCACACAGATGTTCGGGGGATGACGAGAGCCACAGGAGATGTTTGCAAAGCTCTCAGCACATTGAAGGCACCTAGCCAGCCTGAGATGAATGAAGTCCTTCCTGGTCTGAGTTACAGCTCCAGCTGCAACCCACAGGCTGGCACCGATGCCCACATCACACAGGCATCCTCTGCAGGTGCGATCTTACAGAGCACAATGAAATTGTGGGCAATTCTGAGCAGGGCTGACATCCAATGGGTGTGCTGTGAAGAATTTCATGGGCGAAGAGTGACTTCCGAAATCTCTTGACTAAGATGGATTTTGAGCTCTTGAAGGCCCATTTCTATAAATTCCAGCTGTTAATCCATCCTGCAGGGAAGACTCTGCTGGCTGCCCTGCATGCCGGAGCCCCAGCAAGGCTCTGTTCCCGCCCCTGCCCCCATGCCTGAGTGACTGGTTCCCGGGCATCAGTCACAACGAAAGAGGACTGTGTGCACAACCTTCTTTACCCATCAGAGCAAGCATGCCTGAAAGATACCATTATGCTCAATTAATAGGTGAAGAACATTAGGCTCAGAGAGATTAAGTGACTTATTGAGGGTCATGCAGCCAGGAAATGTCAGCACAGAGATGCTGGAATGATCAATAGGATCTTGGAACACAGGATTCCCTCGAGGTCTCCTCTCTGAGAACTATCATGATGAGAGACAGTGCCGTGGTTGAGGGTTAGAAATGATGTTTCTAAAGCAACCAGCCCAGTCCCTGAAACAAAGTGGGCACTCTACCCACAGGAGCTTTGTTGTTGCAACTGTGTATCTGCCATGCCAGTTCTGTGACCTTTTGCCTACCTGGATCCCCATTTGTAAAATAGATGAGGTTTTACACTTCATACTTCCCTCTGGCCCCAACATTTGATGGTCCTGTCCTGTTCTGTGGGGCTAGATCATCCCTGTAACAGCAGAAGACCAGCAGGCAGGATGGAGTTATAGGGGGAAATTGCATCATTACCATTGAAAAATCATCATAAAAGAGTGGGGGGCTGCTTGCAGATTGTTCAGGTAAATGGTCATTCATTGTCACAAATTGGGCCACATATAGAATTCCAAAGCCTCTAAATGAACAGTCTAACACTTCTAGAACAGAGGTCAACAACAGTGGCCAACCCTCAATGGGTCCACAGTCCATGTTCAAATGAAGTTCTGTAGGTCAGACCTCCATGCCCGTTTGTCTACCTGTTGTCTATATCTGCTTCCTTGCTGCAGGTTGAGTAGCTGAGACTGAGACCAGGTGGGCTGCAAAGCTTAATACTATCTTAAAATATCATAGTCACCCACCTTTATCCACAGTTCTGCTTTCACAATTTCAGCTAACCTGTGGTCAACAGAAGTTTGAAAATATTAAATGGAAACTTCCAGAAATAAAGAATTCCTAAGTTTTAAATTGTGCACCATTCTGAGTGGTGTGATGAAGTCTTGCACTGTCCCACTGAATCACCCCAGGACATGACTCACCTTTCTTTTTTTTTTTGCGGTACCGGGGATTGAACCCAGGGGCATTCTACCTCCGAGCTACACCCCCAGCCCTATTTTTTATTCTTTATTTTCAAACAGGGTCTCACTAAGTTGCGGAGGCCTTACTAAGTAGCTGAGGCTGGCCGCGAACCCGGATCCTCCGGTCTCAGCCTCCCAAGTACTGGGATTACAAGCATGCGCCACCATGCCCAGCTGACTCACCTCTTTCTCTAGTGTATCCACCCTGTATGTGCTATCTACCCAGTAGTCACTTAGTGGACATCATCGACTGTCACAGTACCACAATGCTTGTGTTAAAGAAAACTTTATTTTACTTAAAATGGCACCAAAGCACAAGAGTAGTGAAGCTGGCATTTTATTAGAGTTTATCTTAATTGTTCTATTTTTCTCCAGTTGTCGTTAACCTCTTATGGTGGCTAATTTACCAATTAAACTTTATCATAGGTATATACATGTAGGAAAAAATATGGTATAGTCATGCATTACTTAATGACAGGGATATGTTCTGAGAAATGCATCGTTAGGTGATTTTTGTCACTGTGCAAACATCGTAGAGTGTGTGCATGCACAAACTAAAATGGCTATGACATCATTAGGTGTTGTATCATCATCACCTATCATTAGGTGATAGGATATTATGGGAGCACCATTATATATGTGGTCCATCATTGACCAGAAAGTGGTCATGCAGTGAATGACTGTGTATGTAGGCTGCAGTGCTATTTGTGGTTTCACGTGTTCATTAGGGACCTTAGAACATATCTCCCGTGGGTAAGGGGGGGGGACAACTGCATTATTTTACAGAGAAGGTTTTCTGACTCTTGTCTAGAAGACACCAAGTTAACTTAGCCAAATTTGCATTTCAGAGGTGGTTGTGTTTTCTTTCTTTTTTTTTCTGCTCCACCAGTACCGTGGAGTTATTCCACTAGTGAAGTTCTACTAGTACCGTGAGTTTCAGGCATAACGACCTACAGACTTGTGGTTCCCTGGACATTGAAATCTTTGCAACTCTTTGCCGATGTTGTCTCCTGTCTAACCGCTCCTTCTCACAGCCTTTCCTCCTTCTTCTCCCACTCGTTCCGAAGCCTGCACTCACAAGCCTAGGCTGTTTTGAGCCCTGGGGCCCACTGTGCCTGCCCTTCTCCGGCATTTGTGTACTGCATTTATCATGGAATTGCTTCTCTCTTTCTTCCATCCCACTCTGGGCTCCTGAAAGACCAGAACCTTGTCTTTCTAGGTCACTGAAATTTCCCCATTCCCCAAACAGCGTCTAGTAAGTGTAAATGCTCAGTAAACATGATCGAATATATGAATAATGATTTCACATCTAGCTATGAGCACTGGCTTGATTCTAACATTTCTGTCAGTACTTAAGATTTTCACAAAGACCTTGTTACACTTTTAAAAAGTTAAAAATATGATTGCCAGCAGGCTAATACAGACCTGTGAATAGCATTTCAAAGCAAATAGCGGAAGTCCTGGACGATTGCATTACACAATGGCACAGCATGTAGCCAACTGGAAATAGCCTGACCTTTGTTTGGTATCAGAGGCCCCGAGTGTGTGTACAGGAAGCAGGAATCCCAGGGGCCATCTTAGAAGTCAGTCTGCAGCCGAAAGAAGGAGGAGAACTCCCAGTTAACTCCACGAAAGGTTAGAGAGTTTGGCCCCAGTCACTCCTGACATGTAAGTTATTAAATCTTTGAGAATTTTAGACTCTTGGAACAGAAGGGAACTTGGAGTTGTGGTATTTTTCATACACCTTTCCAGCCCCACAAAAGAGGAATCTTAACTATCAACCCCTTGTCTGCACCATCTGGGTTGACATCCCACACTTTCTGCCCAGAGATAACTATTGCCGTGTGTGTGTGTGTGTGTGTGTGTGTGTGTGTGTGTGGTTGTGAGTGTGTTACAGTATCTCTTTACTTGTTTTAATAAACTCTATACTTTTTTATATAATTGATTTATACATCGCCAAACAGTACATTGCTTGATTTTGCCATCTAAAAAACTTTACGTAAATGTCACAATGCTACACTTACTCTTCTGTGACTTGCTTCTTTCACTCCACAGTTTGCACTTGAGACTTATCTGAGTTGATGTGTTTCACTGTCCTATCATCTTTTTCTCTTCTGGACATTCGCTTAATTATTTTCTGTATGAATAAACCATGATGCAATTATCTTAAAAAGAAAGTAACAGAAGCCGTGACTTCTGTAGCTCCTTGGCAGGTCTCTCTTGGTGACCTGGTGGGAGTCTCTCTGGGCCGAGGCAGTGGCTCTGGGAGAACTGGGGATTCCATCCCCTCCCCACTTCTCCCTCAATGGTGTCGACCTCACCGGAGGCATGCTGGACATTTTACTTATCCACATAAAAAGGAGGCAGTCATTTAAAAGAAGAAAGAAAGCCCACTGGAATCTCTACATGCCTGGCAAGACCAGCGGCAGAGGCCTCGCCTGTGTTTCCTTGTCTTCTATTCCTGTTACAAGGTCTTCCCCAAGAGCCAGCTCTGCCCTGCAGGAACTTAGTTCCTTTACTGAAACTAACAGGATGTCCGGACACATCACCAGCTCCTCTGAGTCCCCAGATGATCTCAGTCCCTTCTATTCTGGGCTCCCTATGTCTTGGAGGGTATTAGAATTTTGCACAAACACTTGGAAAGGGCCCACAGAGCCCTGCACAAGGCCAAACTAGAAGAGGCTGTTTTCCAAGGAATTCCAGGACCAGTTTGTGGTCACCATCATTCTGTGCTACTCCATCCTTTCCCACAGTACCCCCTCCTCCCCTTCCATTCCTTTTTGTATATATCTTGGCTGTCCCTCCAGGAATGCCCACATGTTTCTCCACCTAGGCAACCTGGGGTCTGTCCCCCAAAAACTTCGCAGTTGCTCGTCTCTGCTGGAAATCTATTTCGGCTCTGGCCTGGCCGCCATGGAGTCCTGCTTGCTTGTGTCAGCAGTGGTTTCAATACATCATCATTAAACTGGCTGACTGTGGACCCGGGGTGGGGGCAGGTAGGGAGAAACCCATCAAATGCTAGTTGTCAGTAAGTGTCAGGGAAGAGGCACATCAGCAGAAAATAGCCCGGCATGTTCGGGGATTTATTTATTTATTTATTTTTGCTTTTGCTCGGCTCGGGTTTGAATTTCCAAACTCATTTTTCAATTTCAATCTCAATGTGAGTTGCAACATATGGGACGCAAGTGAGTAAGGGGAGAGAAAGTCAATGTTCAATCAAGGTTTTGTGGGGACATGTGCCTTTATTTAAGAAAAAATGGCAAGGGGCACAAATGAAAAAACAGAAAAACAGGGTAGGGTTTCTAGTTAGAGCACTGGGCACATACAGTCATAATGAATGGAGAGAAGTCTCAATATTGTTTTCGTTTTGTTTTTTAATCATGCTGGGGAAAGCTATGGGGCTTTATTGCAATTTATAATTTGGGGGTGCATTAAATGAAAGTGCTGGCTTTATCAGTTAAGATGGCCCGATTTTGGAATTTTCATGTGATTCAAATTAATATATATTAATTTGTGTGATTATTTGATTAATGTCTGTTTGCTGTGCTAATCTGAAAACTCCACGGGGATGAGAAGGACGTCTGTCTTTCCTTTACTGAAACTAACAGGATGTCCGGTAAATAGTAAATTCTTGATGAATAGGCTATCAAAAGAGTCCAGAATGACCCAGGAAGGGGGAGTCACAGGCTGTGGGGCCGTGAGTCAGGGCCCACCCACCAACCTGGGTGACAGTCTCTGGACTAATCAGCATGTCAGGCAGAAGGCAGACCTTGGTTCCAGCACTTAGAGGGACACCTGGGGAATCTGCAGGTGTTGTGGGGCAGCTTTTGTGGGAAGCAGACTTAGAGATGGGCATGAGCATGCAGGAAGTTTATTGGGGAGCTCACTGGAGGTCGCATCTATGGAGGCGAGCATGGGAGGAAGGAGCAGTTGGGTCTAATGGTGATGATGAGCCTGGGTCTGGGTCCAGCCTCCCAGGAATAGAAGGGGCAGGGGAGGCTGGTGAGAGGTCTTTGGAAAGCCCCAGCAGGCTTCCTGGAGGAAGCTGGGTCCTCTTGTGGTCCTCACTACCTTACTGAGTTGCGTCTGCTCTGCTTTCCTCTCTGACTCATTCCCCCCACTTTTGTTATTTATCTCCTGTGTTCATAGGAAAAAGGAGAGAGGGAAGAGGGGGTACCTCAGGGCTGATGGTGACCAGCTCCCGTGACTCAACTCCCAGTCTCCAACACTGGGATCAGCAGTTTACATATGGCTCAACGCTTTTACTCTCCTATGATATTTGCATTTTTAAAAATATGTGAAGTGTCTTCAGCTTTATTGCATTATAATGGACAAAACCATGCATATTCAAGGTGCACAATGTGATATTTTGATACATGGAAACATTGTGAAGTAATTACCAATTAACCACTAATTAACATGTCCATGACCTCAATCGCTACCTTTACTTTTGGTGAGAACACTTATAATCTACTCTTTTAGCAAACCTCAATTATGCGATACATTATTATTAACTATAAATGTTGTATATTTGATCTCAGGATTTACTCATCTTGTAAGGTCAAGTCCATACCCTTTAACCCAAATTCTCCTATTTCCCCACCCACAGCCTCTTGATGCCACGGTTTATTTTACTCTCTGTTTCTGAGTTTGACGTCTTTAAATCCCACCTATAAGTGGTATCATGTGGTATTTGTCTTTCTGTGTCTAGTTTGTTTCACTTAATGTCTTTCAGGTTCACCCATTTTGTCCCAAATGGCAGGATTTTTTTTTCCTTAAGACTGAATAATATTCTGTTGTATATATACCACAGTGATTTTATCCATTCATTTGTCAATGGACACTTAATTGTTTTTCATCGCTTAGCTATCATGAATAATGCTGCAATGACCAAAATATATAAGGAATTCATACAAGTAATCAAAGTTAAAATAAAATAAAATAACTCAATTAAAAATGGGTAATGGAACTGGGTGTGGTGGTACATGCCTTAACCCCAACTACTTGGGAAGCAGAGGCAGGAGTATCACAAGTCTTGTAACTTAGTGAGACCCTGTCTTAAAATGAAAAGGGCTGAGTATGGAGCTTAGTGGTAGAACACCTCTGGGTTCAGTCCCCAGTCTCGAAAAAAAAAAATGGACAAATGACTTGATACTTGTATTATTACTGGGGATTGAACCCTGGGGCATTCTATCTCCAACCTACATCCCCAGTCCTTTTTTAAGTTTTTTGTTTTGAAATAGGGTCTTGCTATGTTGATGAGGCTGATCTCGAACCTGCAATCCTCCTGTGTCAGCCTCCCTAGTATTGGGATTACAGGCTTGCTCTGCTATGCCCAGTGGTACTTGAATTATTAAATGCATTTTGTAGAAGAGAGAACTGGGGCTCAGAATGAGTAAGAACTTTCTCTGGCTGCCCAGCCAGTGAGTTGGCCTAATGAAAAGTAGAAGGGCCTGTTGCTGAGTCTCCTGGCTGCGTTGCCACGGGTGGGGGCGGATACCTTATATTTATCAACCTGCCTTTGTTGGGAGTAGAATCTTGCCCTTTCCTCTGGGGATGGCAAACCCTGTAATCATTGCTACAGGTAGGTGTTGTTTCTTAACCAGGTCAAGAAGATCAATTAGCCAATCTCCATAGCTCCTGCTCTCCACAAACTACAGTCACCTGGCAATTACTGAGTCTCCACCTGGCAATTATTTCCTTGTTGGCCTTTTTAATGTCTCCAGTTCCCCTAGTGACCTTGTACAAGGTGGGGACCAGATGACCCCCAGTAATAAGTTTTGTGTTTCTGGAGCTCTGGGAGGTGGATTGGGACACAGATGGATTCATTGTGGAACTTTCTGAACTGCCGAGAAGGAGGGGCAGGCCAAAGTGAGCCAGGGGCCATGGCCACAGGCAGGACACCTGAGTTACTCCCTGCTCCGCCCCTTGGTCTCAGTGGACATTTCCTCAGCCTTAAAGTGGTAATGATGATTGCCACAGGGGCTGCGATTCAGGAAGTGGGGGGGAGCTTATGAGGTGACAGCTGAGAAACAGCTGGAAAGTTTGGAGTCTTCTCAAGTGGCAGCAAACACAGGGATCTTGTCGCAATGAGGATTCTGAGCCAGGAGGTCAGGGCAGGCTCCAGACCCTGCATTTCTATCAAGCTTCAGTTGATGCTGGCGCCGTCTGTCAGAGGACCACACTGCATAGCTCCATGCAGGTGGCAGGGAGGAGGGTAGTTATTTGTTGAGACAGTGAGACCCCAAACTAACAAAAAAGCAAAAGCATGAAGTGGGGCCCACAGGGGGAGAAAGAGAAGCCAGAGAAGTGGGGGTCCAGGCTCATTGCAGCGGAAAGACAGGGAGGGGGATACTTCCATCCAATCCCATCCTTGACCAAACTGGTCCCAGAGAGACAAGATGCCCTGTCCACAGTCACATAGTAAGGATGGATAGAACCCGGACAGAATGGGGGCCCAGGCTGTCTGGTCCCAAGCCCATGATGTGACATCTCTCCATGAAGAGATGGGAAGACGAATGAGGCTGTACATGACTCCTCAGGGAACCGAGGGAGGGAGCCCTGGTATCCATTGCTGTCCCGCTGCTGCTCTCTGCTCCCCTCCTGCTGGTCCTGCAGACTCAGCTCGGTTCTGCTGTCTGTCAGAGCAGCCGCCAACCCCATCTCTGCAAGGTACTCTCTACTGACAGGCCCGGATGAAGGGTAGTATGGCATCCCTAGCAGGGCCATGGGCCCATCTCACTGTCACCTTCTTATCGCCTCCCCTGGAAACAGATTGAAATCACACCTGCAGAACTGTGTGGGGCATGGTGGCTGCCCTGACGCCCAGCCTGAGTCTCACCTCCTATGGGTCACAGGATAGAGTCCAGCCGATGGGTCTGAGTGGACTCTGTGACCTCCAGGGCACACCTTTATAAAAGGAAATGGCTTGCCTCCTAAGACCTAAGTTCCCCTTTCCTCCAGAGAGGACTCAGGGGTGGCAGAGGTGAACTAGCATCAACTATGCAAGTATTGGCAATGGCTAGAAAGGAGGTAACTCAAGAGGAGGGAAGGTCTCTGGGCGCTGGAATCCTGTGTGGAGCTGAGCAATGATCTGCCCTGGACCCATTCACCTCCAGACTATGAGCAGCAAGAGAGAGAATCCCCCTCTTGCTTGACTTCTGTGTCTTTGGGCCTCTTTGTTATAGCAGCTGAGCCTGCCCCTTACCTGTCTCATGCTCATTGGCTTAGATTTTTCACTTGAATTTTCTGAGCTCATGTTAGTTGTTTAAGTCTTCCTCTGCTCAGGGGTTCTGCTCTTAACCCTCCTGACCAAGCGAATACTCTCCATAATGTGCCCTCTTAGTTCTACACACCTCTCTGTGTGCACTCTTGTGGTTATAACTTTGCTGTCATTGTTGTGATTACATAACCAACGTCTAGGCCTTGAAGACAGGGAGGATGTTTATCTTATTGTTGGTCATCATTGTATCTCAGCACCTAATACAGTACTATTTTGGGAATGAATGAATGAGTGAATGAATGAATGAGTGAGTGAGTGAGTGAGGGAAGGAACAAAAGGAAAAAGGGAAAGAGTAAGAAAGGATAGGAGGGAGGGAGGAGGGAAGAAGAAGGGTAGGGAAAGTAGTAGGGAGGGAGGACAGATCCCGGTAGTCAAAGCACACCACTTCCAGAGGTGAGGCCTGGTTCGAAGTCCCTGTGACATAGGGGAGTTACTTGCACTTTCGCCGAGTCCCAACAAGTTTAAGGAGGCGGCTGGGCCTACAGTGGCCCTCTCAGAACCTCCCAGGCATCCTGAGCTGCATTTCAGGCTCATCTTCTCCCCAGCTCCTCCCAGAGCCTGCCCGGAACCCCTCTGCTCAACCCCATCGGTGCACTTCTCATTTCTCTTTCAATCAATGCAAACTCTTAGGGGGTCCTGAGTACAAGATGTGCTTCTGGAATCACTTGGGAGTCTGTCCTTGACGTGTGTTCACCCCATGGGTACGGTGCTGTGTATTTCCTACAAGCAAGGACGTTCTCCCGCATAACCACATTACATCCATCAAGATCAGTGGGCAGCACTGATGCGTTGCTGCCTCCCATCCTCAGAATCACCCTGGCTTTCCCAATCGTCCCAGTAATTCTCAGCAGCAGGAGTTACCTGTTGACATGGCTTCAGTGCCATGTCCCCTTCTTTCCCAGACATCGAGGGCCTTGTCCTTCAATGTTTCAGGCCAGTCCTTCTTCAGGGTGCCCCTCACTTTGGGCTGGTGTGTTCTTGGTGTTTCTGCAAGGTCAGATTCAGGCCACGCGCTCACAGCTGCAGCGTGGCCCATCACCTTGACTCTTCGAATAAGGTGGCCGCTCCACTGTGAAATATTTTTCTCTAGGCAAATAATAGGTATTTTGTGAGAGGGATGCATCGAAAAGATGCAACCTTCCCAAAGAAACCTTCGGCGCTGTCTTTCTTTCACTCCTCAGTATAGAGTTGTGGTCACCAACTTTACTCAACGGGTGCTAACCTGTTCCTCTGATTTTGGTGCCCTGGTTTCTCTGATTTGGCCAGTCAGGGCCCCTTTCCACTGGCTTCTGTACCCTTTGGACAGGTTCCCATCATTCTTCTGTAACTACCTCTATCTCTCGCACAAGGTGTCCCATGCTTCTCTTGTGCATGTCCTGCCTCAGCCGTGGAAAGAGCCATTTGTCAAAAGGCCTGATTCCTTTTAGAAGAGAACAGTATCTAGACACCCATGTCAGCGTGCGAGGCGTGCTCATTACCAATGAGTGCAGCTGCTGCCCGGCGCTCGCATCAGATGTCTGTATCTATGTTTATTTCTGTATCTCTCTCTATATATGGGGACCGCGAGTTTATATTGATATGTCCATTTCCTATCCATCCCCAGATAGTGATTTCTAGCGTTCACACCTTTTGTATTTGTAAGTCTTCTGACAGTGAGAACTCTGGCTTCCATCCCTCCTTATATGTTCATTTATTTGATCAATCCTCCTGCAGGGGAAATCTCCCATATGAAATGCCCCAGCCCCTCCCCCTGGCCGCCAGACACCCTCCTGCTCTTGTGTGGCTCTGTCCCCCAGCCAGCCACCTCTTCCTGTGCATGGCTGCCCTCCTCATTCTGGCTGGGCTACAGCAGCTCACTCCCTGAAAATGGACGTGCCCTCCTGGGTACAGGGCTTTTTAATGGGTTCTTTATGTATTTATCCTTTTTCCCCTGGGATGAGCTCTTTTTCAAATCTTGGAATGTGTCTAATTCTTCTTAATTATATATTTACCTATTCCTCAGCCAGGTACACAGAAGATACTAAATAAATGCTTATAGTGTAATTGAAGGTAGGAAGAGCAACATGGAGAAAGGCACAGAGGTGTGGAGGAGGGGGGAAGCGAGTTGGGGTCATTTGCCTCTGATGGGTCTGAAGCCCAGGGACAAATTGCAGGGGGCCAGAGAGGAGACCAAGGTCAGACCCCACAGAGCCAAGATTTCCACAGAAAGGAGCCCTGTGGGTCCTTAGGACAGTGGCGGGCTCAGGTGTTCTTTCAGCTGAGGGGGAGAGGCCAGCCTGTCTTTTGGAAGCAGCCCTCCTGCTGCCCCAAGGAGGATGCACTATAGGAAGAGAACAAAACTGAGGGCCAGTGTGTGTGTGTGTGTGTGTGTGTGTGTGTGTGTGTGTGTGTGTGTGTGAAGGGGTTTAGTCACATCACTGGTGCCATTGTGACCTCCTGTCCCCAACTTCTAGTCTGCAGTTACTAGTGCAAATGAAAATGTGGCCTCTCTCAGATGTGATATTTTTGATGTTCTCATGTATAAATGCATAAAAAGAGAAATTCTTTTCATACTTCATCTACTTTCTTGTCAGTCTCAGCTTCATTTTCAATTCCCTACTTCAGTGTCCTAATTCCCTCCTTGATGGATTGCTTGATTCATCCTGTGGGCTTGCTGCTGGAGGAAGCCCTGTGGGGCTGTGCACACTCACTAGCTCTCTCTCTCTCTCTCTCTCTCTCTCTGTCTCTCCCTTTCTCTCTTTCTTTTCCTGCCCCTTCTTTTAAAACTCCAGCACAGCTGGGGAAGTTGGTAAGTTGTCCTGAAGGCGGGCCGCAGAGTCTGGGGTCTGTCCTCTCACCCCACACAATGTCCTGGCTGTTCTGGGATGACACTGCCATGGAATCTTTAGAAGGAAACTGGGCTGGGAACTAATGGTTGCAGAACACGTGCTGTGGACCCACGTAATGCCAAGTGCTGCGGACGTTTTCTCACCTTTGGTAATAAAGTGTGCTTTCTTTTGTAGAATATGTTCAGATAAGCACTTGTTCATATATGAAGCTATCAATATCAATGTTAATATTATGTATGGGGAGGGGAGGGAGCGGGGTGGGACTGAGGGAAACACATGGTGTGCGCATGGATGTCTCTCTCACTCTGAACCTCACTATGATGTATGATTACAATACACAAATAAAATAAAATAAAATAAAATAAAGAAAATTGTCACTGTTTCCTTTGCAGTCTTCCATTTTTGCTTTGCCATGTACGTTGCTTGGTCACCTTACAGCAACCTTTCTACCCTTCATGGGAGAGGAAACTGAGTTGTTAAGTGATTGCCCTAGGAAGTCACAGACCTGGGCTGGAATGAGTCTCCGGCTGTCCACCATATCATCCGATGGAGTGGGGGGTCCCAAGTTTTAGGGTTTTAAGAATGATTCTGGGTCCCAGAGACTGGTGTGGTATTTGGAGAAGGGACCAGCACACTACTTTTTTTTTGTGTGTGTGTATGTGTGTGTGTGGTACTGGGAATTGAACCCAGGGGCATTCTGTCTCCCAGCTACACCCCCAGCCCTTTTCTATTTTTTTATTATTTTGAAGCAGGGTCTCACTAGGTTGCTGAGACTGTCCTTGAACCTCTGATCTTCCTGTCTCAGCCTCCTAAGTACTGTGATTACAGGTGCACGCCACCATGCCTGGCACAGTCTACTTTGTAACAAGCAATTCTGCCATTTATTTGCTTGTGAAACATGGAAAATGACTCTGTTTCCTTGAGCCTCAGGTTGCTCATTTGTGAATTAGGAATACTCCTCTGTCCTCACTAGCCATTTCCTGCATCCAGAACGCTCTCCCTGCCACAGCCTTGTGGCCCCATCCCACTTTCCCTGGGACCACTCAACCCAGGCAGTTCTGTGTAATTCTTTGACCTGTGCCCCTAGCACTGCCAGTCCCTTCACACTGCTGTCTAGCACTTCCTGATAGCACTTGTGACCTTCAAACACACTCTAGATAAACAGGTTTGTTGTGTGGGGCACACATTGTGTGTCTGCCTCTAGGATGCAGTCTTCTGTGTTGGGCAGTTCCTCAGTGATGTGACCAAAGCACCTAGGAGATGCTGGGCTTACTGGTTTGTTTGGAGACTAAACAACATCATCTTTCACACTCAGCATCATTGTGCTGCATAGCAGGACTGCCAGTAGACCGTGGTTGTTACTAATTCCCCTCTGCACCAGCTTTGTCCTGGAGTCTGCTTCCAGCCCTCATTTGTACGTTTTCCTCCTTCCAGGGCTGTCCTGAAGCACATTTCCATGCCATCACCCATCTGTGCCAGGAGGTGCCACAACTGTGGTTTTATACCCAAGGGTTGGCAGAGCGAGGCACGCATTCTTCTTGGAGGGTGAGTGGACAGTCTCTGCTGGAAAAGTTTCTGAGAGGGGAGCAGTGAGGGCTGGAGGCTGCCCCAAGCGTGCCTCCCACTTCCTGGCATGGTAGATGCCCATGCAGGAGGCACTATCCCTGCTCACTGTCTCCCATTTCTCCAAAGCTGAGTGTGTGGCAGGGACCGGGCTGCCCAGCAGATGGGAGCATCATGACCATGTCTGTAGAAGGTTTCCTGGGACTGGAAAACTTTGAGGGTGCTATCTTAGGGTGCCTGTGTTTGGCTTTTATTTTTTGTGGTACTAGGGTATTCTACCTCTAACCTATACCCCAGCCATATATATAGTGGTACTAGGGTTTGAACCCAGGGGCACTTTACCTCTGAGCTACACCCCTAGCCCTATTTTACTTTTTATTTTGAAATAGGGTGTCACTAAGGTGCAGAGGGCCTCACTAAGTTGCTGAAGCTGGCTGTGAACCTGCCATCCTCCTGTTTCAGCCTTCCAAGTACTGGGATTACAGGAGTGCACCAATGTCCCTGGCTATAGGGTGCCTGCATTTGGAATTGACTGAATGTTTGTGTCCCCTCCAGAATGTACGTTGAAACCCTAATCCTCCATGTGCTGGTGTCTGGTGTTTGGAGATGGTGCATGGGCGTGGGGGTGATTAGGACATGAGGGTAGAGACCTCATGATGAGGAGAGCACCCTTATGAGAGGGACAGGAGAGAGCTTCCTTCCCCTCTCTCTGCCATCTGCTGTGTGAGACATGGCAAGGCCATGCACAAGGCAGGGAGAGAGTCCTCACCAAGGCCCGAGCATGCCAGCTCCCTGATCTCAGGCTCCAGCCTCCAGAGCCTCAAAAAATCATCTTCTGGTGTTTAATGCACCCATCCGTGATGGTTTGTTATAACCCCTGGGGCTGAGGGCCACACTCATTTCTCCTCTCAGTCTCCATCTCTGTGTGTCTCCCACCTGTACATGGGTGACCACTACCTGCTGGACAGGTGAACAAGGAAATGGCATTGCACACTTCAAACTCTGCTCCAGCCCAAGTGGATGATAAGCCCACTGACCCCATCTGTTTCCTCTGAAGACCCACTGCACTTGAAATTGTGGTTCAGAATGTGTCTTCCCTAAGAAATGATGAGCTTCACAAAGGCAAACATTTGTGTCCCTCTTCCCCATGTGTCCCCGCATCTGTCTCAATGTCTACTATGTTGAATTGATTAATGGGTAACAAAATGCTAGAATGAAAGTCTTTCTGTCCCAAAGGTCTAGACTAAAAATGGAAGTTAGCATCCTAAGTTCTGGAAAGGGTTGGTATATTTGGTGTGTAGCACTTGCAAAGGAGACTGCTTAGAACTGCTCTTGCCACCTGAATTTGTTTCCTGGTACTGTTGAAAGAAGTACCATTAACTGGCTGGCTTAGGACAACAGAAATTGACCACCCATAGTTCTGGAGGCGGGAGATCATGGTGTCAGCAGGGCCTGGCTGTCTGTCTCTGGGGTCTGTAAAGTTCCCTCTTATCTCTCATTAGATCCCACTTGCTTGCTGGCAATCTCTGGTATTCCTTGGCTTGTAGATGCATCTGTCCTCCCTTCCACCTTCACATGGCTTCTGTCTTTGTGCATATGTGTGTGTGTGTGTGTGTGTCTATGTTCTTTTTGTGAACACAGCAGCCATATTGGATTAAGACCTACCACAGTGACCTCACTTTTAACTTGATGACCTCTGTAAAGATCCTATTTCTGAATCAGGTCACATTCTGAGATATTGAGGATTACAACTTCAATGTATTATTTTTTGGGAGCAATTCAACCTATAACCTCATCCTTAGCTTGTACTAATCTTGAGGATTCCAGAGATGTTGAAGCAGGAAAATGAGAGACAGAGAGAGAGAGAGAGAGAGAGAGAGAGAATATGAATGTATTTACAGAAAACTATGGTGATCCTACAGCAAAAGCATCTGTTTTTCATAGCAATGGTCAGTCTGGGAGGTAACTGGGTTAAAACTGTTTTGAACAGACCTTCCTTACAGGATGACCTTCCAGGGTAGTAGTCTTTATTTATTGATTTAAATGCTAATATTTTCCAGAAACTCCTTCATAGACACACTCAGAATAATGTTTTTCCAGTGTTTTAGTTAGCTTTTTCATCACTTGTGATCAAAATACCGGACAAGAACAATTTTTTTTTTTTTTTTTTTTTTTA